>JARHVA010001295.1:3465000-3642451 GCA_037957365.1 Torreya grandis | reverse complement strand
AACAGGTCATAGAAATCAATGGCCAAGCCATGGAATGGAAATCAAACTTGAAAAACCATATTCATATATAGAGGAGTTTAAGGACTTGCTACCTTAAAAGATCTAAAATAGAGCCTTGTTCACTTTTGGTGTTGTGGTTTAATGGGATGTCATAAAGTATAGATAATTTTGAAGTATATTATCTTGTAGCAAAGTCATAGGAGTGATACTTTAAAAAAGAGAGTGGGTGTTTGGCCCACTTAAAATTAGGCACCAATGGCTGCATACTAGACTTCAAACTGGCTCTTCCAACCATTGAAAATTAAGCCTAAGAATAATTAAATGTCCAAAATGTACTTGTATGTTAATCAAAAAAATTTATAATCTCATTGAGACATCCCTAATTAGGGTATCCTACAATAAATAATAAAAATCTCTCTCAGATTCATCTCTAATCAACCTATAACATCACAACATGCAATTTGTCCTATAGACCTATTAACTGGGGAAAGTGCACACATGAATTAAATAAAATATTTAAAATTTTAAAATATTGATCAGAATTAATTAAAATTCAAAATCAAATTAAATTACTTGTTGAATTATCCATGGGAAATTAATGAAATTCTATAGAAGGAAATTTAAAAATCAATAATATCCTAGGTTTTCATCATGACATTTGTGAGTTGTCAAGAATTTGAAAATATATCAAAATATCTCATCCATGCCTATTCATTAAAAACCATGAGGTTTTGACACCTTATAAATATACTAGGGTTAATTAACTCACTTAGGTTAGATTTTAACCCATTCGAAGCTTTAACTACACCTTAACTCACCTTGGGTTAGGGTTAGTCTCAAAACCTGTAAATTAAATCATTTTCCTCTTCATTTGGAGAGCTTGGATATAGTAGAGTTATAATGCAAGTTTTATGACAAGATTTCAAACAATAGTGTTATAATTCCAAAATCATAATCCAAGCCACCAATCAATCCAAATCCACATTAAGATACCATGGTTCCAAGGAGAGAAGGAGCCACACAAATCCATTTGTAAAAGATTCTTTGAGCACAAGTAGAGCACACCAAATGAATGCATCATTTGGAGCATTCAAGGTAAGAGATCTTATTTCTTTTACATTTTAATTGTGTATTCAATTATTTTTTGTTCAATAAGATCCACTTATGATCTAGGCATGGAGGTGTTAATCTTGTTAGTGTGTTTATTTCGTTATTTATTGAAAAATATCACTTGATATAACCTCCCATTCATCATTAAATTCATAGTATCATCAATGAAATGCTCAATGGTATCTAAACACATCCCACATACCAAAGAGACCAATATGCAATTCATAAATTATCAAATAAATGGTTGAATATTAGCAAAATTGGATTTTTATCTTTTTTTTCTATATTTTTAATTTTTGTGATAAGTCAGATCTACACAGAGACCAACATTAATTAGGCATAATTGACATTAGTTATTCCAAACCTTCATGAGTTCTACCTAACTAATCTTGGTTCTAGGTGACTATCATCAATCAAGTTACAGGGGAAAACATAGTTACAAAGATTACATTTTGATTTTTCTAGCATTCTTTGTCATTCTTTCTTGGTTTTATTAGCATTTAAACTCCCTAGCTAGTCATTATGTTATAGGTTTCAAAGATTTTTAATCTAATTTTGAGCTAACTATCATTTTTATCTCATATTGGTTTTACTTTTGGGTTCACAATTTACTAACATCAATATTTATTGATAGGTATCGATTCTTTACAACCATCATTAGTTCTTTCTGAAACCGAATGACACCAGTTTCCTCATAACTAACATTAATCACTTATGATTGATATCAATCTCTATGTTTTTAAAATATATATTTTTAGATATATATTTTGAAAGTACTTTTTTCTCACCATTGAAAGTGATTCAAAGCAAGGGGAAACTCTCTAACCCTTAAAGGTCAAAGGCATGATTAAAACATGAGTTTTCAAGTTTTGACTTAGGAACATTTCATTTTGAGTGTTAAAAATGGATTTAGCTAAGTCTTGTACACTTAAATTTGGTGTGTAAAAGGAATTAGTTAAATATTGAACATATGATTTTAGTGCTTAAAAGGAACCTATTAGCCAATTTTTGGCCTATGCACCAATTTTTCCTGAATGCAGTGTAGTTTCCTAAAGATCAAGTATGGAGCAAGGTTGAAAAAAAAATTTGGATGGAATGAATTGTCTAAGGATCGCATGAAAATTTAAAATATTTTGAAACACTTTAAGTTAATTTTTATTTTTTCAATTTTTTGAGGGATAGGTATGTAGAGCAAAGAAAAGGTTTCTAGGAAGGTTTCATGGTGAAACCAAGTAGATCAAAGGTTAGGGATTAGTTACACAAGCATTAGAAAGTCGTTTAAGCATTCAAAGTTCAATTAAAAGTTAAGAAGAACCTACAGGCTTTAAAAATGCTAAGCTGAAAACCCTTATTTTTTAGCTAAGTGTTGGGGACCTATTTAGGAAAATTATCCAAGTTAAAGGTCCCATAGACTTATCTATTTTAGGTAAAAGTTCTACAGTAATTTTCCCAAAGGAAATTTATTTTGGATAAAATTTCAAAGATTTGTTTTAAAGACATTTCTTCTGCAACAAACTTTCCATAGTAAAGTTTCCACAGAAAATAATAATGACCTAAATTTTTCAAGAAAATTTTCTATGAAAAAGATAAGTATAATTTATTTCAAATAAATTGTCTAAGATAAATTTCCCAAAGACCAATTATTTTGAACATTTTATCTACAAATAATGTCTTGTAACAAAAGTACTGAAGGTAAAATCATTCAAACATTTTGTCCATAATAAAATGTCCATAGAAATGATTTTAACAAAAAAAATGTCTATGAGAAAAGGTCTAAAGCACAAAGATCGAAAGAATTTTTTGTTACTAGGGAAATGCATGGGAAACATATTGAGACATTCACACAAGTAGAAAATTCAAGAACAATAAATGACTATTAGTTTTTAAATATGCAGTGATGGGTGCATAGAAATCATTGATAGGAATGTAGTCATCAAAGTTTAAGCTCAACAGTCATCCATTGGGGTCCGAATATTTATATTCTCATAGATGTCATCGACATTCTCATGGACATCAAATGATATGCACATAGATGTCAAGTTTAAGTCACAACAAATAGTTGTTAGATTTAAAATATCTCATAGATGGTCACATAGATGTCAAATAAATTTGCATGGATGTCAAATATAGGCACATAGACATCAAAATAAAACATCATGAAGTTTCCATTGTAATTAAAATAACAAAATCAATGATCAATGGTCAATCATACAAAATATTAATGACCAAAAGTAACTAATAAGATAGTAGGTCTAGGCAAATAAATGGCACATTTTTAATCATGTATTTAGATCTAATGGTGAGTGTGAGTCAAATAAGTCATCAGATCTTGAGAATAAATGAACTTATGAAACATGTTAATAGTGTGTTTCACTGGTAGAAGATCAATAATCTACATTCATCTAGACAAAAAAGATCTAATAGAGTGAGATGGGTCAACATGTTAATGATCAAAGTAAGTTTTTGATGGCCCATCAAAAAAAGGTGAGCCTAAGAAACTTTTGATGAAGGATGATAGGGAATATTTTAACCGAGGTGAGTTAAATGCTAAAGAGCCAAGTATAGATATGATCCAGTTGAATCATATGACATTTTTAGGATTGACGTCACTATTAAAATCTCCACAAAGGCAAAACAAGTCTTCTTAGACCTATTACAAATGAAATGGTTATTAACTATTATCAAAATGAGATTAGACACCTAAAAAGTCTCATTTCATTGAAATTAATGATATAGGAAAAGTAATAAAAGTTATTGGTTTTCAATCTATAGAATGACATGGTTCTATCTTTTCCAAGGCACAAAGAGTTGGTCCTCCTAGGTAGATAAAGTAAAGATGGCGTAGAGTCATAGTGCTTAGATCATTCAATTATTTTATGAGGACCTTATTTATTGATAAGATCATGAATTAGCATCCTTGAATTGGTATTAATCCATCGAAGGTTATTGGGCCTCATTCAATGTTTTCTATCTACTTAGTTCCGTTTCTTTCCTTCCTTTTTCTATAAATACAGGCTTCTAAGTCTTGAAATGTATCCCTATTTTGCTAAGATTTGTACTGTAACACATATTTTATATTATAGAGAATAAATTCCTTATTTTGGAGCTAAATTGAAGTGTGTCTTATGAGTTCATTGCTTGGTTAATTAAATATATGATTTCTTTGCCTCTGTCTAAATTTTCTCACCTTCATGAACTACTTTGGTAATCCTCATAGGTCATTCTAAATGTAATATATAGTCTATTAGTCATTTTTTGGAAGTGGATAACTACCCTCCCATAATAAATACCTGATTAATGCCTTTTTTTAAAAATACTAATGTGAGTGATATTTTATAGTCTTGAATGCATCTTATTGTGTGTCTTGTATGAGTTTGAGTGATTGAATCATTAGTGGATCACCTCTTTTTACATGATTGCATAAGTTATTTCCAAAATATCTCTTCCTTTTCCAAGTAAGTTCTAGTTTATTTTTAGTATAGGTGATAGATCCATTATTAGGATACCCATAGTCTAGGATCAT
Source organism: Torreya grandis (assembly GCA_037957365.1). Taxonomy (NCBI): domain Eukaryota; kingdom Viridiplantae; phylum Streptophyta; class Pinopsida; order Cupressales; family Taxaceae; genus Torreya; species Torreya grandis. The sequence goes on along the minus strand of JARHVA010001295.1, from coordinate 3,637,818 downwards.
TTTCATGTTGGACTAGATTTGAGTAAGAGTACCTAAATAATCCCCTTCTCAACTAGGGTGTAGATATAGAATGATAATAGCTTCATCACACCCAGTGTGACACATCTCCTTGGCATAATTGAAGTTTGAAGATTCAGAAGAATAAATTATAGTAGCAAGAAACATCTACCATCATCAAAAATTGAATATCCTTCAAGTTTCAAAGCTCAAATCAACCATCAAATAGTGTTTTCATGCCAAAGGTTAAAATAAGATCATCAAGTAAAGGTATTCCTTTTGAATTCATTAAGATACATTTTACTTATTGTAAAAGAGATAGATTCAATAATACAATACCTTATCATCAAAATAAATTTTCACCTCCTGGTCATCCTATTATTTTAGTCCAAGCTATTTTCCCCATAAGCCAAATCCTTTTTTCCCTAATAGTGATCATGAATCAAGTGTTTCTTCCATTTAATAGGGGTATTCCCCTAAATTTGGCCCAATATGATGACATCTTTGTGTTTGCCTTAAATATTATCCATTTCTTCTCAAGAGAATGGAATAAAACTACTGATTTTGAGCATATCTAAGATGTTTCCAACCCATGTTCTATTCATAATGTTATTCAAGATAATATGGTTATTAGACTAATTTTTTCTTCGTTTAATGGAAAATCATTATAATGGCATATGAATCTTCATTTTACCTCCATTTCTACTTGGGATGAATTAGGTTCAGCCTTAGTTAGGCAATTTGAAGACAAGTCTAATCATCTATCTTTGGTTAATTAATTGATGACCATACAAAGATACCCCCATGAGTTCATGTCTAATTTTAACCTTATATTTCAAAATACATAGAATAAAATCATTAAATTGGGTATACCATCCCTAGAGTATGCATTTTTGTATTATCTTAAGGCTATCAATTTTGATATTAGAGTCATAACATAGTCCATGGGTAGTAATAATTTGCTAAAAGCCTATGAACTTACAATAAGAGCAAAAAATAGCTTGATTCAAGATGATAAATTCACTCTAAGGCATTTAATTCCCATATTCCTAAAATTATGACTCGTTCCTCCTCCTCAATCTCCTTAGATTTTGCCAATAGTTCCTATTCCACCTCCAAAATCCTAAGTTATAGCCCTTTCTAATCAATCTAGTGAGATTGGAGATTTGAAAAGTATACTACAAGCTTTTGGGAATGAGATAATTCAACTCAAGAGATAATAATACAAAGGTATGCCTTATCATCAGCAAAAATATAATACTTATTAGTCCTTCAATAATCAAAAGCCTCCTTATCAAGGTTATAAAGATAATAGGCAACCTTACCAAAACCAAGGATCCATAGCCCAAAATAAGCTAGATGCAGCCCTTGATCCTAATGTACCTTTCAATTTAAAAGATATTGTTCCTCAAAATAAATTGATATAAGATTTAGGTTGGTAGCTATTCAATCTACATGACACTCAAAACCAAGCCTTAATATCACAAGATATTACTATTCCATAAATGACACAATAATATTTCTATATTCAAGTTGGTTGATATCAAGACATGAATATGAATTACCAAGGAGAGGATCAAAAAGTTTAAGATCAGCTTGATTCCATAAATGTCAATTACAAATTAGATGATCATATTGAATTCAATCAGGTTGGTAAAATTAGCAACATAAATGGTCAAGTTACATCTCTGACTAGAGCTAAGAAAAGAGCAGTTGAAGAAACAGAAGATGTGAGAAATGATTCTAGTGTTACTAATTTTGTTTCAAAGAGTGTTAAGGATCAATTTTTTTCTCTTATATCATTGAAGAAACATAATGCAGAGGTAGGGAAGGTTCCCTAAATGCCTCTAATTAGAGAACAACCAGTCATTCAAAAGTTATAGCTAAAGGACAGTGGATCCTCATCCAACATAATAGATAAAATGGATAAATAAAATGTTAGAACTAGATTTTAATATTACCTTTCCATTCTAAGGCAAAATGACATACTCATTCAAGAGATTTAAACTCTTATGGTATCTAAAGAACTAGTTGAAAAATAAGGAGTTTTCTTGGCTACTTTACACTAGCCTACCAAATAACCTAATCGGTAGGTATATAACATGAAAAAGGTGGATAAAACCAATGTAAAATAAAATAAAAACCCTCCCTTTTATCTATCTTTAATATTTTGTGAATGCTTACTCCATAATTATATGGTAGATAACGGATTTTGTATCACTATTTATACACATAATATTTTTAACTTTTATCACATATTGATGCTTTACATCTTACAAGAACCCACTGAGACTCAATATTTATAAGTACACACCCTAAGGGGTGCACTGGGAAATGGGTGGATACATCTTTGGTGCTTCATAGGATTGTTGTCCCTTTTTGACACATTATTACCAATCCAACCAACTCCTAAAATCATTCCCTAAGCTATTTAACCTTTCTTTAGTATTCTTATAGTATTTTCCTCTTTCCATCCATAATTTATTATCTTAAAATCCTTTTTAGCTATTGGTTATATCAATTGGGTGCACCTACTAAAGTTTATGGGTATTCTTTACTTGATTAGTTTTTTTATCCTTTCAGCCAACCTAACACAAACATAGTAAATTGTGCCTGATAACACAATGGGTCGATTGGATTGACCTTGTAAAACCATTATTCTTGGAAGGATTTAGGATAATATATGATTATATATAAAAGATAATTTTAGTCATTATTCATATGTGCAATCAAGATTTATTATTCTCTCATGCTTCTTCACAATCTGCTCTTCCACCATTCTACTTGAGGAGATTTAGCTTAGGTGTCTTATTTTAGACAATCTAGTCTCATGGATAAGCCTTGAATGTTTTGGACTTATTAATGATCCTTAAGAACCATGACAATATATTTTTAATCCCCACTGGCCAAGGGAGAGATTAAGTCTTGATGGCTTCACATTCAAATAAGTATATTCTAACTTTGTTCTCCTTTCTTTTAGTAAATAAAAGTAGCATAAGTGTTGGCTCAAGTAATAATATATTTCATATTTTATGTATTAGGGTGTTTCTCATACTTAATTTAATTAAGTTTCCCTCTAAACATTTTTTTAATTTGTTTCTAGCCCTCACTTTATGTCACAAGCTTTGGTGTGTACTAGATTAGATTTTGCTTTCTTGTTATTAGAATAGAGTGAATGTTTTAAACCTTAAGACTCCATTAGGTTTGTTATGAAATTTTATTAGACTATAGGATTTGTAACCCTTACTAATATGATATGTTGTAAAAATTTATCTCCTAATAAGACTTAGTAGATACTCATATTTTTCATGCTCCCACTTAACAAGTGTATCCCAACTAAAAGTGTATGCATGATCTATCTTATCCAATCTAGGATTAATTCATAAACATGATACATTTTTGATAACATATCTTATTGTGAACCTAATATAAAATAACCCTTCTAGTATTTTTAACTTTTACTTATTTTATTTCATTTATTTTTATCATCATTTTTATCATATAGTTTGACATTCTCGATCGATTATGTCGACCCAACTTTTTATCTCTATGTACAGGTTTCAAGAACGGGTAACTAAATTGACCAAATTAACCCATTATAGATTTATATCCTTCCAAACACCTATTTTAGTCTAATTTTTTTACCTAGCTGACCCCTTATAGTTTCAAAACCTTTTTAGTAGGTTCTTGTATAGCTTGATCTATTTTATCGACCTAGTTTGTATGTTTCTCAAGCATACCTCAAGGTTATTCATCATCAATCTTATTTCATTAAATATTTGATCCAAAAAGGTTACTTTTTACTTATCCATTTATCTCTTTTAATATATTTATTTTCATATTTTTAGTCTTTAAAATTTCCCTTGCATAGTCAACTAGATCGATACTACCAACCCAGTTTTATGTTCTATGTGTTGTTTGAGGTAACTAGATTGACACTTTTAACCCAGTTCATTTTTAGACTTTGATTTCATATTATAGGTTCAACCCTCTTTTATATTTTATGAATATAATTACAACACTATACCTTGTTTCAAAGTTAGAATTAACCTCATATATGTCATTAATTATCTCACACATTTCTTTTTTTGTTATTTGCATGCTTAGAATAGTTCACATAGTTTAATTAGGGGATTTTAAATTCATCAATTAGTTTCACTATTTATATTTTATTCATACATTTCCAAATCACATAACATAAATAATATCTTTAACAATCTATCTAGCCTAGGCCAACCTACTTGGATTTCATCACCAAGTGGGAAACAAACATGATGCTCTAGTAAAGTACAACACAGGTTAATGGTATATTATGGCTAAACACATAATAAAATTATCACTTTAGCATGTGAAGTGAGGGGGTAGGCCCCAATACCAATCATGTATCATTTCCACTATAGTCCCTTTCAACCCAAACTACCTAAAACCATCCTTAGATTACTATCTATTACTTTGCTTATAGCCAACTTCTAATCACATTAAAAATCATAATCTAGTAAACATTTTAAGTTGACCAATTAGTTATCTCTTTACTTTTAAATTTGATTTCTTGCTCTTTACTCAATTGTGTGTGTAAAATCTTGTATTAGCTAGTATTGGTGCTAGGTTTTATTTTGTGTGCCTCAACTAGATTGGCCAACATTGATCCAATTGATTGTTTGCTTCCCTTTAGCTCTTATTTTCCTAGATTAGTGCCAAAAATTATCTTATTTTAGCTCATAGCTTATTATAATATTTTTATTTTTCCCTAACTATTATACTAGATCAATCCAGTCAACCCTGTAACTTTTTTAGACCCTGTGACTTATACTAGATTGATCGTATATAGTTTTCATATCCTCTTGTCTCTTTTTCCTACCTCTGTTTACTATACTAGATCGATCCAATTGAGCCTATACTATTTTTAGGCCCTTTTCTATGTACTATATCAACCCAATTGACCTTGTACTATTTTATACCTTCCTTATTAATTAATATAATTTCCCATCTCTCCAATTTTCCATTTTATTCATCTCTCTTCAGTGAAAATGAAGTCTCCTATTAAAATCTTCTTGGATAGTCTAAATCCATTTAAGTACTATATGGGATGTTTAGTTATTCCTATTTTTACCTCCCAAGAGAACCATCACTCTTGGGGTAACTCTTCTCTTCCATCTATGAATTACAACATGGTATAAATAACACCTCAAGATGAAGTTGATAGATCTAATCCTTTCTATACTGACCAAGAAAATTCTCATCTTCAAAACATTCAAACTAATGTGGGAGTGATTGATACAAGTTTACTTAACAATCCCATTGATAATCCATCTTCCTTTAATCCCCTCCCTAATACCAATTCAGGAAGTGCTCCTACCAACACCAACCTACCTCCTAATACAACTCAACTATTATCTTAAGTTATTCAACAAATGAACATTATACAAAATTTGAACACTAACCAAATGATCCAAATTCAACAACACTTAATTAATGTGGCTATCAACGTCCAACTATTCATCCTCAATCTAATCTGAATTACATTCATCCACCTCTTTGAGATGCCTTAGTGTTGACCATTTTTTGTGTAACAAGCCAAAATCGATCCCCTTCTTCCTCCACTATTTCAGGCCAATTCATTTCTTTTGATTTTACGCAAGTCCTGGATATCTACGGACTCAGCAGATGTAATCTTTGATAGATGAAGGACTAGTTCAGAGAATGCAAGGTTTTGAAAAAGCTTTTTTAGACTCTTTTTTGAATAAATTCACAAGGAAAGAGAGATAAAATGGTTCAAAAGACATTTTTCCTTAAGGTTGGAAGAGTGGTTCAATGACATAATCTTCCTAAGAGTTAGCACCTTTGAACCATTGAGCTGGTTCAATTCAGGTTCAATCGGCTTGGTTTAACTAGTTGGTTCAATTAGCTTGGTTCAATCAGCTTGGTTCAAATAGTTGGTTCATCACTTGGTTCAATCAGCTTGGTTCAACACTTTTGGTTTAGTCAATCAGTCCATCGGCAAGTTCATCAGTGCACAGTGTTGAACTATTGAACCAATTCAATCGTTGGTTCAATCATTGGTTCAATACAAAGTAAGAAGCTGAACACACAGCATTGAACCATTAAACTAGTTCAATAAGTGGTTCAAGTGACTGGTTTAATGAGTGGTTCAAAGCAAATGGTTCAACTGCCTTGGTTTAATCAGCTCGGCATGCAGCGTTGAACCGTTCAACTATAGAACCAATTTTTGTTCAATGGGTTGGTTCAATGAGGTACCCCAAAGCTAAAGGATAGGAGCCCTTACGGAGGGAAAGAAATAAGTCAAAGGCAGTGAAAGGGGTAAAATTTGTGGGATTTTTGCTTAAGTCAAAATTCTTTTAGCTTTTTGTTTGAAAGAATTCTTTCAGACAAAAGGTCTGAAGGAATTCACAAGAAGGCCACAGTTCAAAGACCCAAAGTAAGAGGCCTGAACAAAGGGTATGTACCCTTGTGGAGGGATCTCACTGAGGAGGATGACTATTCTCAAGAATTTGAAGGGTCTTTTTCCCTCTGGGAATGATCAATAAAGGAAGTAAAAGCGGCCAATTCCCACAAACTTTTTGTCTATAGGAAAAAAGCCTGAAGCAAAAAACCTGCAAGAAAAAAGCCCACAGAAAAGACCTGATGGATTTTTGTCGAGGATGGTGACATCTCGAAATCCATAAAATTTAAAGAGATGGACTAGCTATTGAGTTCAATTTCAAGGTGATGGCTATGCGAATGTCAATTTTAAGATAGAGGAATAGCCATTGTTTTTAAAATATACTTGCATGCCAACCATGGAGAGAGCCCAAGGAATGCAGTGACTTGATAGAAGATCATCATCAAGGGCTGAAGGAGCAAAAGGAAACAAAGCAAGAAAAGGACAAAATCTTAGAGAACAAAGAGATAAATTTCAAGTGTAGGAATAGGTATACAACCCAAGTGGTGAATGGAGGCACCGATTCAAGAAGTTACTCCAGCAGGTGATACTGTGCCTACGAATTGATTACTAGGAGCTACAAATAGCTAGCAGTGTAACCCAATTTTCTTCATTTCACATTAATGAGTAGACAAACCATGTAATCACCTTGAATAAGTGGCCTTACAAGCAAACAAAGGGTGTGGCTCATTGATGTTTTGAGCGGCTTGCTCTTCCCAATGACAAGGGTGCAAATGAGTCATTTGTAAAAAGGGGTGCCAAAAAGGCCTCCTTCCTTCCTCTATATATTGGAGACTTTTCATTTTGAAAGGGGAGCTTCCAAATTTTTTAGGTGAATTCCTAGCAAATTTTTCACCTAAAATCAATAAACACATTTTTACCTCTATGCCAGTTGGATATCTTTGTGTGTGTCTGAGTGTTAGTTTGTGTTTAGTCATTGCTTCTTAATGCTTCCATATATTTAACACCAACACACTTGGTGTCTATAAGGTGTAATTTTTCAATTAATAGGGAGAGCTATACTTAGAAGTGCAGAGATAGAAGAAGTTACTATACAGTGTGCCTTTCTATAGCACCTTTGGTGAGTCTCTATTTTTTGTGTGTTCCATTAAGGCCTCCTTGTTAAGTTCCTATAACCTAGTCCTTTTGCCATTCTGAAGTGTACGTATGTGTTTGTCTAACTTCATGTGTGAGTGTGAGAAGGTATAATCATTTTGGTGCATCACCTCTCTTTAGAGTATATTTGTTTTCCTGTAATCCTTCTCCATTTTCACCCCCCATTATATATATATATATATATATATAAATATACCTATATTAGCACTTATTAGAACAACTCAGATGCATTAATGGGAGCTAGCCCTTACTTAGAGACTCTCCCCTCTAGATTCACTAGTCCCATAGGTGAGAGGGGAGTTTCCATTTTGATGTGTGGAAGGCAGAAGCTCAGCCTCTTACCCCAGGTGTAATCTACTACATCAATAATTTTTGGTATGCTTGATGGGACCAAGTTTTACATTCAATAAAGTTGTAGGATTAATGCTGGTCCTATTATAGTAAATCAACTATTTCCAGCATCTGGCAACTCCACTAGTAAGAAATTCATTTCCTAATCAAAGACCAGTCTGACTTCTTATGCCTAAAGTCACCACACAGTCTGCTTCTAAGGGTGTCCCTTTTGAATTCTTTGAATTGCCTTTAAACTCAGCAAAAAGATTGAGGTTTGAAAGGACCCACCCTTATTCAGCAAACCACCTTCCCAAGCCTATTGTAAAGAATGCGTACATAGCAGAGCCATATTTATATCCCATCCCAACTATGGCATTACCCTTTGTCACTTTTCGTGGTCAGAGTCCATTGAATCTCCCATGTTATGACCTGATTCTAGGAGTAGCCCTCAAAAATGTGCCTTTTTTTATGGAGAGGGGCCCATTACAATCATCAAGCACATCAGAAATATTGCTAACCTCTGCAATATTCATAATATCACTGAGGAAAATATCACAATTAGATTGCTAGCATTATCTCTCAAAGGCAAAGCTCTTGATTGGTATGGGACTTTGGCTATAAATTCAATCCATTCCTAGAAAGAATTGGGTACTCACTTGACAGACTATTTTGGGGAAAAGAGTGAGCACCTTTCACTTGCTGAGTAGTTGAATACCATGAAAAGAGCCCCACATGAATACATGCATGATTTCAACACTCAGTTGCAGAAGACATGGGATAGAATCCCCATTCTGGTAAGACTGACTACTAGCTATGCTTTCTTGTATTATTTAAGACCATTGAATAGTGATATCATTTTTATGATATAATCCATAGGGGGACATGTGCTACCTGCTACCTATGACATAGCTATAGTAGCTAAAAATTGCTTAGTGTAGGCTGGGAAAATAGCTCTTAGACCCCATATGCCACTTTTCCCTGAGATGCTGCCTCCAATTCAGACTGTTGCTCCCACATTAGCTCCTCTACCTAGCATAGAGAAACTAGCTGCTACTCCATCCAATGAGCTTCATGAAGTTAAGAGTCTATTGTAAAGTATGTCAAATGAACTTGTGGCTCTTAAAAGGCAGCAAGCTCAAAGCAATAGACCAAACCAAGGGTACCAGTAGTATGGCCAAGCTCTTAGACCCCCTTTCCAAAATTACAATCAAGGACAGGGTCAACTTACTTAGACCAGACCCTTTCAAGGCTACAACCTAGGTACCCCTTCATCACTAAGGTCATGGTGCTCATTTAAAATAATCTAGTGCAAGAATAACCAAGTTGTTCAACCATGGGATATGGTCAGGAATAAGCTATTTATATAAATGAGATGATGGGTTATTTCCCAAATGTGCAAGAAAATTAGGCAGCCACCCATTCCCAAATCTTTGAGGCTCTAATGCAACCTAGCACAAGTAACAATTAGGCCCTGCCTAATTCTACCCTCATGAACCATCTGGAAGGAGAATTCTTTTTAGTCAATTACGTGGGTGTTATAGACAATTAGGCTAACTGCATTTCATCCAACACAAGATTCAAAAAAAGGGAAATGGAAGAAACATGGGCTCCTACCCAGGTAGTAGCAATGCCTTCTTCATCACACTCAAATCAAAAAGTCCCAATTTCTAGACCGTCAATTGTACCTCTAGCTCCTCAGCCTACCCCTCAAGTTGTACATAATTCTAAATAAATTTTGAAGGAAGACAACCCTCGAGACAACATGGTTGGCTAGATGAAGAAGCTGCACATGAACATCTCCTTGTGGGATTCATTATCAATACTAGGGCAGAAATACATGATGCAAAAGGAATTGCATGAACTAGATGAATGAGATGTCCCAATAAAGGCTGATAACATTTTGATGATGAATGGACAGCCTTCCACCTCAGGTCATACCTAGAAGGAAGAAAATATACATCCTTTTTATGTTTCCCTAGTCATAGGAGATTTCTTGGTGCACAATTACATCATTGATTGCAGAGAAAACACCTCGGTGATGCCCAAATGCATAGCCAACAAGCTAGCCTTGAAATACAAAGAAATAACCAGGGGGATTCTGTAGCTAGATGGAACCCCAACAAAGACAATTGGGGTGGCAAGAGGATTGAGTTTAACACTACATACTTGCTTGACTTTCTCAGTTATTCATGATGTGATAGTGGCAGATGTCCCTCCCTACTTTGCCATCTACTTATCCAGGGATTTTATAGCCAAGATAGGCAGCGACTTAGCAACAAATTGGTCTTATCTAGTTTTTAGAACCAAGTATGGGACTAAAGTCAAGATTGAATCCAAGCCACTCTATAGAGATCATCTGAAACCTTACTCACTAAAGGTAGTGAATGTCAGTTATGCCATCATTGACCAAGAAGAGTTCCAAATAGACCAATCTCCATCCTCTACCCTTGAAGGAGTTGCAAACCTGCTCTTAGATGAATGGGGAAGTGATTATTTTGAGCATGATCCCTACAAATTCATAGAGGAGGTGGGCATTGGAATTTATTGCATGCATTAAGAGGGTAATTTTTTACCAAATCTAATGAAGGCCAGCCAGGAGAGCTCAGGTCTATGGCGGTTATTCTTTGATGGTTCAAGGAGTAAGTTGGGAGCTAGTGGTGGAGCGGTGCTAGTCTTTCCTTCAAAAGATAGGTATTTTTTAGCTTTCCATTTCCAATTTTCCTGCACATGAAATGTTGTAGAATATGAATCCCTCATCCATGGCTTGGAGTGGGTGAGGAAAAGAGGAATCAAAGAGCTGCAAGTGTTTGGTGATAGTGAGCTGATTGTCAACCAACTAAAAGGCCAAAATTTGATGAAGAACTCTCTACTGAAGTCCTACAAACATAGAGTATGGGACTTAGTGGAAAATTTCTTTGCTTTCAACATTACCTCCATCCCTAGAGAACAAAACAAGCAAGCAGATAGGCTGGCAGTAGTTGGTGCCCAATTCAATATTGCTAAGGAAATAGGCTGAGACCATAGCTCACGTCACTTCAAAATAGTGATCTGGCCTTCTGTACCTGACAACATCACCAACTGGTAGGTTTTTGACAATGATTGGCAAATAACACTTTTCCTACAAGAAGAAGTAGAATTCACTACAAAAAACTAGGCAAAGCTACAGTAGCAATATGGCAACCAAGTTGTTTATCTGAAGAACAATAAGCTCCCCAACGGTCTGGTCACTCTAGAGAATATCTTCAATGGAGATGACAAATTGAGAAGTGATAAGGTGTACATTACAAAAAAGGAAGAGCACCATGAGAAGGTGGAAATTTTCAAGGACAAGCTGCTTGCACTTGGAAAAGTGTGCATAGGCTAGGAAAGGTAGGCCTTCATCTTGTTGTGCCAAGAGTTTTTTGATATCTTTGCTTTGGAGTATAATGATTTGAAGGGTTTTGACCCAAGCTTGGCCCAGCATACCATTGAGCTAGAAGAAGGTACCAAGCCAATCAAGTAGAAGTAGATGCCTGTCAACCCAATGATATAGCCTCTCATGTGTAAGGAGCTCACCAAATCGATTGAGTCTAAAATAATATTTCTGATCAAACACTCTTTTTGGCTGGCAAATCTTATTCTTATTTGAAAAAATAATGAAGAGATCAAACTTTGCATTGATTTCAGAGACCTCAATAGATTCTCTTTGAAAGACCATTATCCTCTCCCAAGCATGGAGTAGATCTTTCAGATGGTGATAGGCAGTGAGCATTTCTCCCTCCTAGATGGATATTCAAGATACAACTAGATTTTGGTGCAAGACTGTGAATAGCACAAAATAGCGTTCACAACTAAGTGGGGAACATTTGATTATAAGAAGATGCCTTTCAGACTATCTAATGCTGGTGCCACTTTCCAACAAGCTATGGACATGGCCTTTCAAGGCCTGATTAACAAGACTGTTGGTTTATCTTGATGATGTGACAGTTTTCTCTAAAGAAGCAAGCCAACACATGAAACACCTCAGGCAAATCTTTGAGAGGTGTAGAGAGTTTGGTATCTCTCTCAATCCTAAGAAATGCATGTTCTCTATTCATGAGGGAAATCTCCTTGGGCACATTATTTCTTCATAAGGTCTTGCTATTGATCTAGAAAGAGTTCGCTCCATCTTCGAGCTGTCCTTACCCAAGCACAAGAAGGGCCTGCAAAGCTTCTTCGATAAGATAAATTTCATATGGAGATTTATCCCAAATTTTTTAGAGATGGTCAAGCCATTGACCTCTATGCTAAGGAAGGGTGAGGAGTTCTCATGGACAGTACAAAGAAAATATAGTTTTGAAGAAATCAAGCAGGCCATTTCCCAGGATCCTACTTTGATCAGCCCCGACTTCACCAAAGATTTCAACCTCTACACCTTCGGCAATGAAGAGGTAATCTCAGCCATGCTTACCCAAGCAAGTGATGATAACCTTGAGCAGTCAATTGCATTTTTTATCCAAGGCCTAGAGGGTTTTGAAGTTAGATACACATACATGGAAAAGCAAGTCTTGGCAGTCATACAGAGTCTGAAGAATTTCTAACGAATGTTGTCAAACAATAGAATCCATCTCATGGTTCCACATACCAACATCAAGGATTTCTTGATCAACTAAGACCTAAATGAGAAGAGAGTAGGGTGGAATGCTAAGGTGATGGAGTATGATGTAAATATCAAGATCACCAAATTGGTAAGAGGGAGGGGCCTGTGTGAACACCTGACTATAGACTTTAAGCAACAAAAGGAGGATAGTTTACTAATCCTTGATGTAGCTATAGCAGAAGAACCAGATGTCATGAAGGATTGGACATCAGACGTGAGCCATTTCCTTCTCATTGGTGAGTGTCTACACTCATTTGATATGACCAAAAGAAGGTATTTTAGACTCCAGTGTCTCCCCTATGCCTTGACTGATGGAGTGCTATTTAGGAAAGATCTCTCAGGAGTATTTTTGAGATGCTTGGACTTAAGTCAGGCTGATAGGGTGTTATCTAAGTTCCATGATGGACTAGTCAATGGTCATTTTGCTCCTAGGGCTAATGCAACAAGAATAATGAGAGCTGGGTATTTTTGGCCTACTCTTTTCAGGGACACCCATGCCTGGGTAAGGAAGTGCCAAAAGTGCATGCTTTTTGATGGGAAGAAATGGTTGGTTGCCATGCCTTTACAACCTATTTAGGTGGAGTAGTCATTCATGTAATTGGGCTTGGACTTCATAGGGATGATTAATCCTCCCTCCAATACTAGACACAAATGGGTCATGACTGCCACTGATTATTTCACAAGATGGGTAGAGGTAGTTACTCTGAAGGAGGCCAACAAAAGCATAGTTTTGGAATTTTATGAGGATCTGGTGGCAAGGTTTAGGATTTTAACAACCATAATATTAGATAATGCATTAGCTTTTCTGGGAACCAAGACAAGTGAATGGGCACTAAGATATGGTATATATCTCAGCACTTCATCTAATTACTACTCATAGGGGAATGGACTGGCTAAGTCTACAAATAAGAACCTGATCAGGATCATCAAGCAAACCATGGAGGAAAATTAGAGGACTTGGCATGCCAGGTTGAAAATAGCCCTGTGCGCAGATAGAGTCACCCTGAAGAGGGCAATTGGCAACTTGCCATACACGCTCATCTATGGAAGGGAAGCTAGGCTCCACATTTCACTCGAATTGCCATCTTTGGATCTCACTCACCAGTTGTAATTAGAAGAAGGAAATAGCATGGATGTTAGGATATGCAAGTTGATGGAACTCCAAGAGATAAGAGACCATGTTATGGCTTCTATGACCATCTACCAACAACAAGTGAAGAGGCACTTCAACAAGAAATCTCCATCAAAAGTTTTCTCTGAAGGAGACATTGTCTTGAAATGGGATGAAGACTAAGCTAAGCCTAGAAAACATGCAAAATTTGATGCCCTATGGAGTGGCCCATACATAATCACTCAGTGTAAGCACCATAATGCATTCCAACTCTCTAGGTTGGATGGTGAAGAACTGTATATCCCAATTAATGGGATACATCTTAAGCATTACCACTAAGCCCCTTCTCCATCATGTATATATTTCCCCTTGCTTTTATCCTATTTTCCCTAAGTGCTTTTTGCACATGTTAGTAGTTTTCTTAGCTTTGTGTGTGTTTTCATTTTCATTTTGAGGTAAATCTTCATGATTGGTTCCAGATTTATTAGAGCTATTGCTGACCTTTAAGTTACAATCTAACCCCGTGCCCAATGGATTTTGAGGCAACTAGATTCTAAGCATAACATGCATGCTTCCCCTAGGAGTCACCATTTTGTTGACCATTTTTGGTGTAACAAGACAAAATAGGTCCCCTTCTTCCTCTGCTATTTTAGGCCAATTCATTTCTTTTGATTTTGTATAAATCCTGGATATCTATAGACTCAACAGGTGCAATCTTTGACAGATGAAGGACCAGTTCAGAGAATGCAAGGTTTTGTAAAAGCTTTTTCAGACTCTTGTCTGAAGAAATTCACAAGGAAAGAGAGCTAAAATGGTTTAAAAGACATTTTCCCTTAAGGTTGGAAGAGTGGTTCAATGACATAATCTTCCTAAGAGTTAGCACCTTTGAACCATTGAACTAGTTCAATTCGAGTTCAATCAGCTTGGTTCAACTAGCTGGTTCATCACTTAGTTCAATTAGATTAGTTCAACCAGTTGGTTCATCACTTGGTTCAATCAGCTTGGTTCAAATAGCTGGTTCATTCTCCTAGTTCAATTGGCTTGGTTTGACACCTTTGGTTTAGTCAATCAGTCCATCAGCAAGTTCATCATCATGTAGTGTTAAACTATTGAACCAGTTCAATCATTGGTTCAATCATTGGTTTAATGTGAATTAAGAAGCTCGGTGCATAGTGTTGAACCATTGAACTGGTTTAATGAGTGGTTTAAGCGACTGATTCAATGAGTGGTTCATAGTGAATGGTTCAACTGCCTTGATTCAATTAGCTCAGAGTGCAGCATTGAACCATTGAACTGTTGAACCAATTTATGTCCAATGGGTTGGTTTAATGGGGCACCCCAAAGATAAAGGATAGGAGCCCTTATGGAGGGCAATAAACAAATCAAAGGTAGTCAAAGGGGTAAAACTTGTGGGATTTTCACTTAAGTCAAAATTCCTTCAAATTTTTGTCTAAAGGAATTCCTTCAGATAAAAAGTCTAAGGGAATTCACAGGAAGGCTACAGTTCAAAGACTTGAAGTAAGATGCTCGCCTGAAGGGTATGTACCCTTATGGAGGGCTCTCACTGAGGAGGAGGACTATTCTCAAGAATTTGAAGGGTCTCTTCCCCTCTAGGAAGGATCAATAAAAGAAGTCAAAGTGGCCAATTCCCATGAACTTTTTATCTGTGGGAAAAAAGCCCGAAGCAAAAAACCTGTGAGAAAAAAGCCCGCAGAAAAGACCTAACAGATTTTTGCTGAGGATAGTGACATCCCAAAAGCTATCAAATTTAAAGAGATGGACTAACCATTGAGTTCAATTTTAAGGTGATATATGCGTGAATGTCAATTTTAAGATAGAGGAATAGCCATTGTTTTTTAAATATACTTACGCGCCAACCATGGAGAGAGCCCAAGGAATGCAGCAACCCACTAGAAGATCTCCCCTGAGGGTTGAAGGAGTAGAAGGATATAAATTAAGAAAAGGACAAAATCCCAAAGAATAAAGAGAGAAATTCCAAGTGTAGGAATAGGTAGACAACCCAAGTGGTAAAGGGAGGCACTGATTCAAGAAGTTACTCTAGCAGGTGATATAGTGCCCATGAATAGATTATTAGGAAGTGCAAATAGCTACCAGTGGAAACCATTTTCTTCATTTCTCATTAATTAGTAGACAAACCATGTAATCACCTTGAAGAAGCAGCCTTACAAGCAAACAAAGGGTGCATATCATTGATGTTTTGAGTGGCTTGCTCTTCCCAATGATAGGGGCACAAATGAGTCATTTGTAAAAAGGGGCACCAAAAAGGCCTCCTTCTTTCCTCTATATATTGGAGACTTGTCATTTTTAAAGGGGATCTTCCACACTTGTAAGGCGAAGCCCTAGCAAATTTTTCACCTGAAATCAATAAACACATTTTTACCTCTTTGCTGGTTGGATATCTCTGTGTGTGTCTGAGTGTCAGTCTGTGGTTAGTCATTGCTTCTTAATGCTTCCATAGATTTAACACCAAAAAACCTAGTGTCTATAAGGTGTCATTTTTCATGTAACAAGGAGAGCTATATTTAGAAGTGTAGAGATAGAAGAAGCTACTATTCACTGTGTCTTTCTATAGCACCTTTGGTGAGTCTCTATTTTCTATGTGTTCCATTAAGGCCTCACTGTTAGGTTCCTATAACCTAGTATTTCTACCATTCTAAAGTGTATGTATGTGTTTGTATAACTTCAAGTGTGAGTTTGAGAAGGTCAAATCATTTTGGTGCATCACCTCTCTTTAGAGTAGATTTGTTTTCCTATAATCCTTCTCCCTTTTCATCCCCCCATTATATATATATATATACCTATATTAGCACTTATTGGAACAACTCTGATGCATCAAAGGGAGCTAGCCCTTACCTAGAGACTCTCCCCTCCAGCTTCTCTAGTCCCACAGGTGAGAGGGGAGTTTCCATTTTGATGTGTGGAAGGCAGGAGCTTGGCCTCCTACCCCAGGTGCAATCCATTGTGTGAACACTTAGGTAATGTTACTCCTAAATATATAATGAATATCAAGATGATTAAAACCATTCAATATGAGCCTTTACCTCCCTTCATTATTTCCATTGATATTTGTAACATATCTCCAAATTATTAAATATGATGGTACTAAAAACCCTACTTTATTTCTTAAATCTTGTGGTAACCTTTACATGGAATGGATCCAAACTAATAATTTTACCACTACTAAAATCTTAGTCAAAACTTTCACTGGTGATGTATTAAAATGATATAATCAACTTTCATAACATTCTATTTTGTCACTTGAAGATTTGGTTAACCCTTTAGTTAAAGAATTTCAGCATAATGATCTTCCTAGAAATTGTCTTTGCCATTTCATCAATGCTAAGAAATCTCCCACTGAATTAGCTCATGACTTTATAAAAATATGGAAATATTTAGCTCCTAAATCTAACCATAACAAGACTTATAATAACTTATTCAAACTCTTTATCATGGCTTTAATTCCTATGCTTCAATATAAGGTTCAAATATTTGTTCCTCAAACACTTGATGAAGCTTTTGATCAAGCTAAATTTCAAGAATTTATTATAAATCAATTGAAACCAATCCTAAACTTTGTAAGGGATATTTCCAAACATATAATGTTATCACTATTAATTCCCCATAAACCAAATAAGGAGTTTCTAGGAGTGAGGTTCTTTCACCTTCTCATACACCTCTTTTAGTTCAACAACAAATAAAATAATTTTTACCACCCTCAAAACCATTCATTTATCCCAATGCTCCTCCTAGGTGTTATGACCCCAATCTATTTTTATGGTCCCATGCCAACATTGGGCATTCTCATAAATATTGTATTAGTCTCAATAAATTTTTTGTCTCATATATTCTTGGTGATTCATTTAATCATAAATCTATGATCAATCTTCATCATCAAGAATTCATTGCCACTTCTCAAAAATGACAAAATTTTAAAAATTATACCTATAATAACAAAAAATTAAATAATCAAGAAAATGTAAAGGATTTTTGTGTCATCAATGCTGATTAGGACCAATATTATTACAACTCTCAATATGTTAATAATTCCAAGGTCAATTATCATCATAAATTGGCTCACAAAAAACTTATTACCAAGATTAAAAATCCATCTTTAGAAGAATAACTTCTTAAAGATACTACCACCACTAATTTGATTTGAAAGAATCTAAGGAACAACTTCCTCATTTCAATCCTCCAACCACATTTATACCATCTAAAACTCATGTTGTTTCTTCTAAATATCATTGGAACTTTATTGAATAACTCAACTCTATGCCTTACAAGATTCCTCTAATGGAGTTGGTTCGTATTTCATCCTATCATCATAAATTCCTTATTCAATAAATTCAACAAATTGAAGATCCATCATCCATAGATGAAGAAACACCTTATATTGATTCTCAACCTACTAATTTCAATACCATTGAAACTATGTGTCCTTATTCCAAACCTTCCATTGAATTTCTTGAAGAGTACATGACTAATTATGAAATTATTTTTCATGTTGATGATCTACCACTTTTTATTAAAATAGACATTAATACCACTCTTATCTGTAAATTCTTAGTTAATTAAGGCTCTGGTATTAATGTGACATCCTTGTGGCTTATTCAACAACATGGTTATAATAAGGACCATCTAAAACAAACCCATCTCACTTGCCATGGTTTTGATAAGACTAATCATAAACCACTTGGTTATATCTAGCTTCTATTAACCATATGACCTAAGACCATTCAGACCAAGCTTATGGTCCTTGATCTCCCTTTATATTACAATATCCTTCTTGATAATCCATGAACTCATCAAATTATGGCCATTTATTCTTATGGTAATCAATGTATTAAATTCTTAGATAATTGGAAATGGTACAAGCATGAAGTTGATCCCAATCCATTGAGCATTCAGATTCCTAAACCTAAACCTCAATATCATATTCCCATGAATCCTAAGATTAAAAATTCTACTTTACTCAAGTTCTATAACATTAATCCTAACTTACAAGTTACTCTTGTAGATTTTGATGATGATGAGCCTAATGAGTTACAACATACTTTAAATAATACCAATTTACCTCTATATATTTTTAAGTGGATTCCTCCTCTATTACCTAGGGACAATAACATTCCTCTCATGGATTAGATTACTAACTTCCCCCTCCATACAATTCTCAAGAGCTTTATTTACCAAAAGATGCCTTCACTTGAAATGATTTTAGAGTGAATAAATTATTTCAAGATCCTCCAATCATATCTCCTCATACATTCAACAACATTAGGATTTCACCTTCATAAACTCCTCTCGATTCTCAAGCATCTACTATTTATCCAAAATATGAAAAAAATTATAGCATGGCCTAAACTCAATATAGAGACTTATATGTCTATCATTAAAAAAAAATATTAGCCCAAATTCATGATTTTAATCATGATATGCATACCATTTCTATGGATCATACCTTAGATCTTGAGGGTCATGTGCCTCCTATCAATCCTCCTCTTATTAATACTCCTTGGGTTGTAGAGAAAATTGTACCTTCCAAACCTCTAGAAGTTCCTACATCTATCAATCCTATCATTCCATTAGATCCTTCTCCCAACATCAAATCCACTAGCACTACCATCTCTTATGATCTATCTACTTCATCTACTCATGAATTTACACTTGATTCCAAGGCAACTGATGTTTGTCAGATTCATTTTGAGTATGATCACCATGAAAATAAAATTTTAAATCTTGAAATAGATGTCAAATATTATGGTCCTCTTCTTAACTTGCCTAGTCATGAAGATATCATTGAGTTACTTTATACCTAAGAACCTCAACTTCCTCCTCAACATCATAAAATTGGAAATTTCAAGACTAAAACTCCTTGCTTCAATAACTTTGTTTTTGGCATTAAACCTCAAATAGGTCCAATTTCATTCTTACCTAATGCACCATACCACTTTCAAGATGGTAATTCCATTCTTATCAAAGAAGCTACTCACATTGTATATGGTACCATCTTGTCCTTGACCAATTAGAATTTCTCAAGAGATTTTACCTACTTAACATGACAAATTTAAATTATTATTTGACAAATATCATGAGAATTTCACTTGGTGCTATAAAGACATGACTAAAATTGACCCTAGAATTTTGGTGCATAACATCATTACTTATCCTGATGCCAAACCTTGCAAAAAAAAACAATGAAAATTTCCACCTAAAGTTTCAACTTTATGTCATAAGGAATCATCAAATTACTCAATGCTAACTTTATTAAACCAATGTGTTATTTTTAATGGGTTTCCAACATTGTTCCCATTCAAAATAAAGTCACTATGGTCATTTTAATTTTCATTGATTTTTGTAATCTTAATCTTACTTGTTCCATGGAAAATTTCCCCTTACCTTCAATATATTCTATTGTCAATTCCATGGCTGGTTACGAAATGCTATCTCTTATGGATAGTTTTTTGGTATACAATTAGATTTATATCATTCCTGAGAACCAACATAAGACTACTTTCACCATGGAATGGGTCACCTATTACTATGTCAAAATGCCCTTCAACCTAAAAAATGTTGGAGCCACTTATCAATGTGTAATGACTCACATCTTTCATGATCTCATTCACAAAATTATTTAAACCTATGTGGATTATCTTATTATTAAATCCAAACATCATGAGAATCATCTTTTTGATCTCTCTATTATCTTTGATTATCTCCTTAAATATAAAGTTACACTTAATCCTTACAAATGTGTCTTTAGAGTCATATCTAGTAAATTATTAGGATTCTTAGTCTCTCTTCATGGCATTGACATTGATCCTACAAAAATTAGTGATATCATTAACATGCATATTCCTCATTCTATTCTCAACATGTGTACTTATTTAGCCAAACTTGGGGCAATTAGATGATATATCCCTGAAATGGAATATCAGATTTACCTTGTCGATTCCCTTCTCAATAAATGTAATTGATACAAAAATCATGGGTTTTGGTTGAAAGATATTTCAAGAACTCAAAAATAACAAAAATATCATAATAATGCTATCTCTAGGAAGAGATGTCTTATTCCTCAAAAGATTGTAGATACAAACATATGTTTATCTTTGGGAAGAGATGTCTGATCCCATTCTTGGGATACATACTTATTTATACATATTTTTAAGGTAGGAGGAGGATTTGGAAGGTCACTAATATTGAGGGAGATGAATTGGTTTAACTTCCATGATTTACAACATAGAATTCAATAAATTATTATTTCTTGAAACTTTTTATTTTTTAGATAACACTATTAAAATTGAAATTTAAGGCATTTATATAATTTTTTTGGCAGTCAAAAACCACCAAGAATATCTCCTAAAATATCATCACATTTTCCTCATTATTATCTTTCCAATAGTTTAAATATGGAGTCAAATGGAGATATGGTTCAAAAGTTATGGCTCTTAGAAGTTCTACCACCAATTAGGGTAGAACCATCACCCAAATTATTGCCTGAAGTGTTACCCAGATAATAATACTTTATAATGGATGGATCAATGTAAAAAATCATTTGATAACATGAAAGATTAATTTATTCATCCATCTACACTTTGTCCTCCTTCCAATGATAACCCTTTGATTTTATATACTTCTTCCACACCTATTTAAATTAGGGAAATGCTTTCCCAACAAGATGATATGGGAAGAGAGTATGTTATTTATTACATTAGTTGAGGGCTCATCAATTATGAAAAATTTTACACCAAAATTGAGCATGATTTCCTCACCATCTATTTTACATCTAAAAATCTTTTCCACTATATGCTTTACCAAACTACTTATGTCATCATTCATTTTGACCCACTTCATCATTTTTTCTCCAAAGCCTTTCTTCCTAGAGACAGAATTGGCAAATAGATGGTCTTAATAATGGAATTTTATCTTCACATTATTACTCAAAAATATATCAAAGGGCAAGTCATAATTGATCAACTTACCATAGATCCCATTATAGACACTGCTTCCCTTCAAGATGGCCATCTAGATGACAATATCCTTTACATTGAAGGTCTTAATCAAGCTATCTCTATTAAATATTATTTTCATATATTTACCACTAATCTTGAATCCAATAATCTTAAAGAATATTTCACTCCCTCTGTTACTACTAAACCAAAGGTAGTTATCAAGTAGCTCCCTGAAATTAATGTTGACTTGCATGAGGATACTTGGACCCTCCACTTTGATGGTGCTAAATGCCTTCAAGGAGTTGGTGCAGGTTGCATTCTCACTAGTCTTATTAGTAAGATCATTCCCTTATATTTTTTCTTGACCTTTCATGTCACCAATAATATGGTTGAATATGAAGATCTTATCTTAGGCATGAGAGCAACCCTTGATTTAGACATTTAATACATTTATGCTTTAGGTGATTCTCAACTTATATATCATCAAGTTAGTGGTGATTATCAATGTAAAAGTGAAAATCCCATTACCTATCATCAATTTTCAACCACTCTTACTAAGGATTTCATCTCTTTCATTATTGAGCCTATTCTTAGAGATCAAAATTCCATTGTTGATTCTCTTGCTTCTTCAGCTTTTCTATTTCATCCACATCAAGTTATTTCTGATCCTTCTTTTATTATACAAATAATAAAATATCCATCTTCAACTCAATCAACATATTCACTTATTTATCACATAGAGGTTGTTACCATTTGACAAATCCCTTGGTATCAATATATCATTTAATTATTAGAACACCAAACTTATCCTCCTAATTTAAACTCTCATAAAAAGACACGCATTCGTAAAATTATGTATTTTGACACATCCTTTACTATCACAATGCTAAAGGTACCTTGCTCTATTGTGTTATGTAAGATGAGGTGCCTTATATTTTTAAATAAGCACACATAATCATTTGTGGTGGTCATTGTAGCAGACATGCTATAGCATGTAAATGCTTATGTATGGGTTACTATTGGCCTACTCTTGAAAATTATTCAATTGAATATGATAATATTTGTACTCCTTATCAACTTCATGATGATATTATAAATTCACCTCCATCTGATATTTAAACTATTGAATCTCTTTGGTAATTTTCCACATGGGGATTCAATCTCATTGGTAAACTTCCTCATTTTCAAGATGGGCATGTCTTTATCATCATCATTACCAATATTTTACCAAGTCGATAGAAGCCATGCCCCTTTTTAATTTCACTAGTCCTACCATTTCCAAATTTATTCTTAACCAAATAATTTTCCACTTTGGCATTCCTCATACCATCATTTCTAACAATGGTGGTAATTTAAACAATAAACATGTTAAACAACTTTGCAACAAATTCAAGATTAATCACAAGTTTTTCACACCTTATCATCCATAACGTAATGGTCAATTAGAGGCCACCAATAAAATTCTCAACAAAATTATTCAAAATATATTTCATGAAACTTGCACGGATTGGCATATTCATCTTTACCCTATACTTTGGGCCTATTGGACTAGCATACATACTACCACTAGGGAAACTCTATTTTTTCTAGTCTATGGTTCTAAATTGGTTCTTCCTTTAGAATTTGAGATTCCCTCTATTCATATATATCTTCATGGTATTATTATTGATGAATAATTATGTGAATCTCACCTTCATGTCCTATATCTTCGTAATGAACATCATCTTTCTACTTTGTAACATAACTACCAATACAAGGCTCGTAACACCTGACAACATAAAAAATGTGTTAAAGTTTGAACTTTTAATGTTGGTGATATTGCACTTAAATTAGACTACACCCATGATAAAAAAGGTAAATATTTGAAAAAATGGTGGGACCCATATTTATTTCAAGATATTTTTGGTCCAAGCACCTACCATTTTCAAACCAATGAATTCTATGTTTTCAAAGCACCCACCAATGCACAATTACTAAAAAATTACTTTGCCTAAACATTTCCTTCTTTTCATGATTTTTATCTACATGTATCTAACACTTTTTGTATGTTACTTAAGCATGGATCTCTCCTTCTATAGTAGTGCCCTCTTTTTCACAAACCATTAGTTATCCCTTTTGGTCTTTTGGTTTCTTGATGTACCATAGTCTTCTTTATCTTCTTGCATTTTATCTTGTTTTTTTTCACCCTTTGGGTTTCTCTTTTATGAGCTTCTTGGTAAGACTATGGATAGGAACCTAGCATTCATAAAAAAAACCACCATATTTTATTCATTTATTTCTCTTGTTGTTTCTTGCCAATGTTGTTTTTGCATCCTTTGGGGTTTTATTTTATGAGTTGCTTTGTAATAAGTCTCCCTCACCTTAATTTTCTATTTCTTGTCAATGACCTCATGGGTTTATCTTTTATGAGTTTTTTTGTAAGACCATGGATAAGACCCAACCCTCCTCATAAAATTACCATCCTTTTCATCTTTTATATCCTTGTTCTCAAATTTATATTTTGCTTCTTTTATTAGATTAAATCTACACAACAATATCTATTAGCATTCTTTCCTCCATTTCCCTCACTCTTATGATCAGGAATCACACTTTACTATCATTTTATCCCTATTTTTTCCCTTTGTCACATTTTTTTGATTTAAATTAATTCAAATTGTTTCATGTGTCACTCTTCTTGATTTCCCCTTATTTTCATCTCATTAGATAAAACAAGTTTGAAGTCAAGATAGAACTTTTATTTCACCTAAATATATGATAATCTTAGACCCCATGTTCTTTGAATTTTCTCTCTCTTAGCAGCCATCTCCCAAGTATTCAAGTAAAAGTCATCTTTAGCACCCATGTTTGGTTTTTTGTGTCTATATGGAGGAGGAATCTTGAAAAATCCATAAATAAAGTTAAAATATAAATCAGCTGAAACAAAAGGTAATGATATATAAAAGGCAACATACAAATCTTAGAAGTCAAATTGACACTAGAATATATGATTTAAAGAACATCTTCTATCTCGAATTGAAGCTCGAACTCCATAGTTGGCCTTACATAGAGATGAGGTTATTTGTAGCATGATAGGTTAGTAGATTTCTTTTTTTTTACCATTATGTTTGACATGTATCCTTGGTTTGATTTGGTGAGTTTGCCTTTCTTACTTTAGGATAGTTATTTTTATTTTTTTCAATTTTTATTAACCTTGGCTTTTCGGTTAGTTGATTTACTCTTGTTGTTTGATTTGGTAATTTGGTCTAACATAGCACATATCACCCCAAATTGTCAAATTTACCTATTAAATCCCATCATCATAGTACTAACTATCTTGGCTTCTTTTGAATTTTTTTACTCTTTAGTTTTGTATTCTTGGTTTTATCAAAAGTAGTCTCTTTACCCTACACAATCAAAACTAACAACACAATAGACAACCATTATGTGATAAAAGGTAAATCAAGGTACACATTGCATTTAATTTTTAGTTGTTTACTTTTTATTCATTTAATTTTTAGATTATTTTCCCTTTTAGTTATTTACTTTTAGTTATTTTTTATTTAAAATACTATAATTTTTTTTATCATTGGCATTGTGTGTTACTATGTTATTTCTTGAAGCACCATCTTATATTACACATTAGTGATATGTGATGAGATTTGAGTGGGGAATATGTATACACATACTATTTTTAACTTTTATAACATACTAATGCTTTACATCTCAAAATAACCTATTGAGACTCAATCTCTCTAAGTGCATACCCTAAAGGGTGCACCAAGAAAGGGATGGGTAGACTTTTGGTCCTTCACAGGATTATTACCAATCCAAATACCTCCCAAAACTATCCCATAAACTATTTATCCTCCCTTGAGTATTACTCTAGTCTTTTCATCCCTCCTTTGTTTTCTAAAAGTACTTTTTGAATATCAATTGTACTAGGCTAACTAGGTTGACCTAGTATAGTTTATATGTATTATTTACTTTTTTGGTTTGTTATCCTTTCTGCTAACCTAGTATAGACCTAGTAAATTTTCCCTAAAAACACACTAGGTCACCCTTGTATAGTCAATGTTCTCAAAAGTATTTAGGACAAGATATGCCTCTTATATATACAAAATAATTTTATTCATTATTCATATGTGTAATCAAGAGTTATTATTCACTCACACCTTTTTACAATCTTCTCTTCCACCATTCTCCTTGAGGAGACTTAGCTTAAGTTTTTTATTTTGGAAAATCTAGTCTTATGGATAAGTATTAGATGTTTTATCCTTTGTTATTGATCCTTACAAACCACAAAAACTTATTTCAAATCCACATTAGTGATGAGAGAGATTGAATCTTGAAGGATTCACATTCAGGTAAGTATATTCTAACTTTATTCTCCTCTATTTTAGTAGATAAAAGTAGCATAATTGTTGGTTCTAATAATATTATCTTTAATATTTTATGTATTAGGTTTTTACTCATACTCACTTTAATTTAAGTTCCATATACATTTTTATTTTATTTTTTTCTAACCCTCACTTTGTGCTACAAGCTTTGGTGTGCACTAGATTAGATTTTGCTTTCTTGTTATTAGAATAGAGTGAACACTATAAACCTTAGGAATCCATAAGGGTTGTGAAATTGCTTTAGAATATAAGATTTATAACCATTCCTAACATGATATGTTGTGACAAGTGATCCTCTAATTAAGTCTAGTAGATCCCCATATTGGTCATGCTCCTACTTAACAAGTGTATCCCAATTAAAAGTGTAAGTATGATCTATCTTATCTGATCTAGGATTAATTCATAGACATGATTCATTTTCTATTACATAAACATTATCATGCCTATGTAGGTTTTAGACAAGCTTGGTCTTATCTATGAATCGAATACCAAAGGATTATTGAAATTGAATGGGTCACCAACAAAAATAGTAGGCATAATTAAGGACCTTTAAGTTAACATTCAATCCTTTCCCAAATGTTACCATTCAATAAGATGTAGTATTAATGGACTTGCCTCCTTATTTTTCTATGTGTCTATCAAGGCACTTTACTTAAAATATTAGAGGATATTTATCATTTGATTAGAAGTATTTGATGTTTAAGACTAGGTATTTTATTTAATTAATAATACATTCTAATCTTATTGAAATATTTCATTTGGATCTATATATGCCAAGTATGGTGAACACTAATTGTGTTATCTTAGACAAGGTACTAGAAAATAGCGAAATGGAAACTAAATCACTTCTAGATGGAGTTATAGATCTATTATTAGATGAATGGGCCTCTTATTTACATAATAATGATCCTTATAAGTTAATTTAAGATAAAGGACTTGGTTTTTATTGCCTTCATGAAAATTATACACCAATTGTAGCATTGATGAAATAGGATCAACCTAGTGATGGCCTATGGCAACTTTATTTTGATGGACCAATAAAAAACATGGAAATGAGGTTGGAATGATGTTCATTTATCCAACCAATAAAAGGTATTTATATTATCTCAAACTTCATTTTTTTTATTCCAATAATGTTTCTAAATATTAAGCACTAGTGCATGGTTTACAATGGGAAATAAAGATGAAATTCAGTACCTTACAAGTCTTTGGAGATAGTGAACTAGTAGTTCACCATGTTAGAGGACTTAATTTATGCAATAACCCACTACTTAGGTCCTATAATCATAGAGTATGGGACTTAATTGAATACTTTAAAGATTTCAATATTTGTACCATATCAAAAAATAAGAATAAATATGTAGATAGGTTGGCTACCATTGGGTCATAATTCAATATCCCAGATGACATAAAGAATGAATAGGTTAAGTCACACATTAATATAGTTTTAAGGTCTTATATTATAGATAAAAATGATAATTATCAAGTATTTTAATAGATAATCATATTGTCAAGGTCCTATAAGAAGAGGTTGATTTTTTATCAAAGATCTAAGACAAGTTCTCGTAGTAGTATAGTGACTAGATTATACAACAAAAATAAAATAAGTTGCCTAAAGGGTTGGTCAACCATGAAACAAATATTCAATATAGATGATGACTTAAGAAAATAAAATTTTCCTTTAACAACCAAGGAGGAACATTATGACAATGTGGATATTGTAACTGTTAAGAGCTTAATGTTGGGTAAGGTTTGCAAATCTTCAAAGAAGGAAACATATATTAAGTTACATTAAAATTTTATGGATGTCTGTACATGGTAGTAAAGTGATCTCAAAGGATTTGATCCAAGTCTATCACATCATACCATTGCATTAGAGGATGAGACTAAGATAGTCAGACAAAAACAAAGGCCTATTAACATAAATTTTGAACCTTTGATGAGATGTAAGCTACATAAGCTCAATGAGTTAGCTATAATATTTCTAATTAAACACTCAACTTGGGTGGCAAACCTTGTTCCAATATAAAAAAATAATGGTGACATTAAACTATGTGTTAAATTTCATGACTTGAACAAATATTACCTTAAAGACCACCATCAATTTTCATCTATGGAATAAATTTTACAATTGGATTTAGGTTCAGAAAGGTTCTCCTTGTTGGATGGATATAGTGGATACAATAATATTTTGGTTTAGGAAGAAGACCAATTCAAAATATCCTTTACCATAAAGTGGGGGACATTTTCATATAGAAATATTCCATTTTGTTTATCCAATTCTAGAGAATTTTTTTATAAAGCCATCGATATGGAATTCTAATGTATGCTTAATAAGTTTATTTGGATGACATAATAATATTATTCAATAATTTATATGAGCACATGATTCACCTTGGGCAATTATTTGAAAGATGTAGGTAGTTCAGGATGTCTCTAAATCCAAAAAAGTGTGTCTTTTTGGTTCATGAAGGTAAGATTCTTGGACATGTGATTTAAAAGCATGGTTTGAGTATATATCTTGATATAATAAACTCAATTATTTCACTTTCCTTGCCTAAAAATAAACAATATCTACAAAGAGTCCTAGGTAAAATTAATTTTATAAGAAGATAGATTTCATATTTTTCTACTTTGGTTAGGCCTCTTAGAGCTATGCTAAAGAAGGGTTAGATTTTCAATTGGGGTCTAATGTTGGAGTGATAAGCTTTGATTAAATAAATAAATCCATAGCCAGTGTTCCTATGATTTTGAACCTTGATTTCATGAAGGATTTTATCCTGTAAACTTATTCTAATATTTACACAATTTCAAGTATTATCATGAAGTAGAACCATAAGGCTTTAGAGGAACTAATAGCCATCTTCAGTTAAGGCTTATAAGAATATGAAATAAGGTACTCTTTTGTTGAGAATCATGTACTTTTAGTTATAAGCTCTCTTTATAAGTTTAGATACTTATCTAATAATAAGATACATGTTACAATTACACATCCAAGTGTCAAATAATTCCTCTTAAATAAAGATATAAATGAGAAAAGAGATGG
The DNA here is from genome assembly GCA_037957365.1 of Torreya grandis. Classification (NCBI taxonomy): domain Eukaryota; kingdom Viridiplantae; phylum Streptophyta; class Pinopsida; order Cupressales; family Taxaceae; genus Torreya; species Torreya grandis. The sequence continues at coordinate 3,608,812 of JARHVA010001295.1, read as the reverse complement.
TTGAATAACAAAGTTCATGGAACATGATGTTGAGATCAAATTAACAAAAATGGTAAGAGGTAAGGGACTTTGTGAACATCTAACCCAATATTTGAAGGAGTCTAATGAGTTGGTTATGGTGTCAAATGATGGACAAATTTCAAATGATCACACTTTTCCATCTAACTAGTTTTGAGACATGGTACGATTTCTCCAAGATGGTATTTATCCTTCTCTTCTAAGCCCTTTAGGAAGAAAATATTTTAGAAAATAGTCAATTCCTTTTTTTCTTATTGATGGTGTTTTATTCAAGAAAGATATAGATGGTATGTTGTTAAGGTGTATAGAGCCACATCAGACATAAAGAATACTCAAGTGGTTTCATGATGGACATGGAGGATGACATTATTAAAAAAAAATTACATCTATAAGATCATGAGAGGTGGGTACTATTAGCCAATTTTATTTGGATATTGTCATGCATAGACTAGGAAATGCAAATAATGTGATATGTTTATTGGGAAGGTTTAGCATGCAGCCTTACCTCTTTAACCAATTGTAGTAAATAAAGATTTTGTCCCATGGGGATTATAATTTATCAGTCTCATTAACCCCCCTTCAATATCAAGACATAAATAGATCCTAACTACACATAGATTATTTTACTAGATGGATAGAAGTAGTGGCATTAAAAGAAGCCAATGAAACTAATGTTCTAGATTTTTATGAAAGTTTACTTACCAGATTTGGAGTCCCTTAAACCATAATTTTTTATAATACTATATCTTTTATAGGGTCTAAGATCAACCAGTGGGAAGTTTAACATAGTGTTTTTCTCAATACCTCATTAAATTATTACCCACAAGGCAATGGCGTTGATGTGTCCACTAACAAGAATTTTTTAAAGATCAACAAGAGGAATATTGAATATAATTATAGCTCATGGCATGTCAAATTGAAGTTATCTATGTGGACTAAAAAGATCACCTATAAAAGGTTAGTAGTCAATTCTCTATACAAGCTAGTATATGGTAAGGAAACAAGAATTCATAGTTATCTTGAATTACCTACTTTTTAACTAATACATCAACTTGATATTTTAGAGAATGAGCCTATGGAAATCATATATGCTAAGATTATGGAACTAGAAGAGATAAGACACCAATCCATGCTAGCCATGAAAAATCACCAAGCAAATCTAAAGAAAACCTTTGACAAAGAATCTTGTTCACATAGCTTCAAGGAAGGAGATTTTTTTCTCAAATGGGATGATGATAGAGCTAAGAAAAAAATGCACACAAAATTTGAATATCTTTAGATTAGTCTGCATACATTATATAACTACAGATCACACAATGCTTTTGAGCTTACAAAACTAGATGGTGAAGATCTTCCTACCCCAATTAATGGGATAAATACAAAATATTGATTTTAAGGAAGATAAGTTCTTTGTACATAGTTAATTTATTTGTTTTCCCAAATAAGTGACTTTTTTGCACATTTGATTTGTTAAGTATTTTCCCTAGTTTCTTTTCTTTCCTTCCCTATTTTGGTAGAATTATTTAATCTTTTTAGTAAAGAGGTTTGTTGCAGTCATGAAATAAATGTATTATTTATTATGAGTCAAGAGTCATGTAAATGATCTGAGTTCTCAAGAATAGTAGGCATGTTTCCCAACTAAGTCACCAAATATGTTAGCCAATTTGTGGCCTACATACCAAACTTTCCTGAATGTAGTGTAGTTTATTAAAGATCAAGTATGGAGCAAGGATTGAATAGAATTACGGATTGAGTGAATGGTCTAAGGACCATATGTAGATTGAAAAGATTTTGAAACACTTTAAGATAACTTAAAGTGTTTTTTGTTAACTTTTTGAGGGACATGTATACAGAGCAAAGAGAAGGTTTTTGGGAAGGTTTCATGGTGAAACAAAATAAATCAAAGGTCAAGGATAAGTTTCACAAGCATTAGAAATTCATTTGAGCATTCAAAGTTCAAGCAAAAGTTTAGAAGAACCTATAGGTTTTGAAAATGATAAGTGTAAAACCTTTTTTTAAGCTAAGTTGTGGGGACCTTTATGATAAAATTGTCCAAGGCAAATGTCCTATAGAATTATCTCTTTTAGGTAAAATTTACACAATAATTTTTCTGAAGGTAATTTCTTTCAGACAAATTATCTAAGAAAATATTTTCAGAGACACATTTATTCTAAAACAAAAATTTTGCAGCAAAGGTTCCATGAAAAAATTCCAAATGAATTGAATTCTTTTGGGAAAAATGTTTACAAAAATGTTAAGTTCAATTTCTTTTAGAAAAATTGTCTGAGACATTTTTCTTAAAGACCAATTCTTTCAAACATTTTTTTTCAACTAATGTCCCACAATAAAAGCCCTAAAGGCAAAATATTTTGGACATTTTTTTTGCAACAAAATGTCTACAATAATGGTTTTGACAAACATAAAAGATCTGGAAGAAAAGGTCTAAAACACAAAGTCTAAAAGAATTATTTGTTACTGGTAAAATTCATGGGAAGTAGATGGAGATGTTCATGAAAGTGTCAAATTCCGTCTTAGAAAGTGACCATTGGTTTTAAAATATGTAGTTACAGTCACACAAATGTCAATTATGGGCATGTAATCATCAAAATTCAAGCTCAATAGTCATCCATTGGGGTCTAAAGTTTGATGGTCTTGCAGACATCAAATGATGGGTGCACATACATCATGTTTAAGTCATAATGAATAACCATTAGATTTAAAATATCTCATAGATGGTCATATAAATGTTAAATACATTTGTGCAAATGTCAAATACAAGCATGTAGAAATTAAAATAAAGCCTCATGAAGTAGCAATTGGAATTCAAATACCAAAATCAATTATCTGCATTCAATTATACAAAAGATCAATGATTAGTGATGATTGACAAGATAGTGGGTCCAAGAAAATTAATGGCACCTATTTAATCATATATTTATATCTAAAAGTGAATGTGAGTTAAATAAGTCAACATATCCTAAGAATAAATGTGTGCATGATAAGTGTTAATAGTGTGTTGAATTTCTAGAAGATCAATGATCCACATTCATATAAATAATTAAGATATAATAGAGTAAGATGGTTCAAAACATCAATGATCTGAGTTAGTTTCTAATATCCAATCAAATAAAAGGAAGCCTAGGTAGCTTTCAATGAAGGATGATAGGGCAATTTTTGACCTAGGCAAGTAAATTCAAAGGAGTTAAGTCTAGACATGATCCATGTTGAGTAAAAATGACATTTTTAAGATTGACATCACCATTAAAAGATCTATAGAGGTAAAATAAGTCTTATTAGACCTATTAGAAACAAAAGGGTTGGTGACTATTTTCAAAATGAGATCAGACACCTGGCAAGTCTTATTTCATCAACATGAATGTATAAGAAAACCAATAAAAATGATTAGTTTTCAATCTTTAGAGTGACATGGATCTATCATTTCCAAGTTATAAAGATTTGGTCCTCTTAGGTAAATAAAGTAAAGATGACAGAGTCCTGAGAAGTGAATTGGTAGTTAGATAAGGATCATGGTGGATGGATCATTCAATTATTTTATGAGGACCTTCTTTCTTGATAAGATCATGACTCGACATCCTCAAATTGATATTAATCCATCAATGGTGATTGGGCCTCATTCAATGTTTTTTATATGCTCAATTTACTTTATTTCCTTCTTTTTTCTATAAATACAAGCTTCTAAGTATTAAAATGCATCCCTCTCTTTGGTATGACAAAATTCTACTAAGATTTGTACAATAACACCTATTTAATATTATAGAGATTAAATTCCTCCTTTTGTACCTAAATTGAAATTGTGTCTTATGAGTTCATTAATTGGTTAAATTGATGTATGCTTTCCTTGCCTCTATCTAAATTTTGTCACCTTCATGAACTACTTTGGTAATCCTCACATGTCATTCTAAATGCAATATATGATTTGTTATTTAGTTTTGGAAGTAGATAATTGTCCTACCATAGTAGATTAATAACCAATTCATGCTTTTCTATGAAATACTAATGTGAGTGATTTTATACAATCTTGAATGCATCTTATTATGTGTCTTGTGTGAGTTTGAGTGATTGAATCACTAGTGAATCACCTCTTTTTACATGATTTCATAAGTTATTATTAAAATATCTCTCCTTTTTCCAATCAAGTGTTAGTTTAGTTTTTGTATAGGTGATAAATCCAAAAATAAGGTGGCCTTCTTCAGAGGTCTGATCCATTATTAGGATACCCACAACCTAGGATCAATCCTATGTTGGACTAGATTTGAGTAATATGACCTAAAAAATTCCCTTCTTAGCTAGGGTGAAAATCTAAAACACCAACATAACCTAAGATACCTAAGTTTTGAACACTTCATTTTTGTGTTTAAAATTAATTTGGGTAAATCTTGAACATTTGGTTTTAAGTGCTTAAAATGAACATATGTGCTTTTGATAAGTTTGTTTTGTTAAAATTATTTCAAGTTTTTAAAATATTAAGCCAAGTGGCTAAGTAAAGAACTTAATCAAACATTTCAATTGGTGCACAAAATTAAAAATTCACTTAACATTGCAAATCTTTTAGAGTTGATTATTTTAGAATTGTTTGTTTGTTTGAGAAAAATAAGTGTGTGTATGCTCTCTCCCTATCACCTTTAGGGAACTTGGGTGACCAAAAGAACCTTTTCATTGTGTTTGTGTCTTAATATAAGGTGTATAAAGAAGGTTGTATCAGCTCTCCAAAAAACCCACATGGTTTAGGTGATCTAAAAACAACCCTAAAGGCTTTCTACTTATTTTTATTTTTTATGTAATTTTACTTGTGGAGGGGAGTTCATCATCTTTTCATGAGTTATTTAGGGAAGATTTGATTTGGGGTTTCATCTCCTAATATTGTCTTTAACCCATTTCTATAGGTGGGGGGGGGTGTATAAATTAGGATCCCCCCATTGAGATGTTTGATTGAGTTGTTAAGCAAACTCCATTAGTGGCAAGTCAGTCTAGAACACATTATCAATTAGGACATCAAATGACACTAATAAATTGAAGTATGTAGTTGTTGTGAAAAGAACACATATATTTTAAAAATAATCCAATTTATGTGGATATAATTGATGTGTTACTTCTTTTGTGTTAACCATGCTTAGGACCATATAGATGGTCATAAATTATAAGTTTTAGTTAACCCCATATGACCAAGTTTTATATGATCTAAGACATTATACATAGTTTTATTTTGTGATTTACCTTTTATTATTTGTTTCTTGAATCTAAATATTTATTTTATTATACCACAAAAAAACAAGAATTGTGTCCATAGTACTCCATTATTTAGGGAGGAATTATGTCATCTATTTGACATTATGATTTTACATTAGAACTTTCTATCAAAAATGTTGTGTGTCACTTGATTAAAATGGGTAATGTTATGCTACCCAAATCCATTCAAGTATTATGGATTGGATTATTTAAATCAAACCATTATTTATACCTTTTTAGAGTGATAACACCATTGCACTACTCAAATTATTTCATAGACTTATCTTGTCTTGTGTCCAAATTTTCATTGTTTAAAACCAATCACATGTGTCTCGTGAGATCTTTGTTTTAGTGTTGTTATGTTGTTAAAATTTACATAGCTTGTTGGTTAACTAAAGCCTAAATTTATATTAAATCAAGTTTTTAATTAATTTTGACAATTTTAGATTCATACATTGATTGATTTGGATTTAGGCCTCATCTCATAGGAGATGATAAATGGATATTTCTCTTATTGGTTATATAACTTATGTCAATTCATTACCAAAAATTTGAAATATATATTATTTGTACCTTTATTTAGGAGAATAAATCTTTCTCAAAGTGCCTTTTTTGTGTGCCTCATATTAATTTAACCGAGTTTATGTCTAGAATCTAGTTCCTAGTTTATGCCAAAATGTTCAAAATTTATTAGATTAAAATCATCCCTTTGTTTGAAGTCTATATTTTGACATTACATTTGGCCAAGAGTCCTAACACATGCCTTTTTTGAACCTATATTTTGACATTGTGTTTGGACAAAAGATTTTTCAAATTTTACCTTTCCTAGTTTAGCCCTATTTGAAACATCTTTAAACCTAGAGTTTAGCATTTTGTTTTTAGTTCATCCAGTTGACCTTGTTTGTGTGAAACATTTAATGTTTTACTATTTTTACCAAGTATTTTCATACAATATTTTTGGAGATACAATTCCATTATTTTGAGCAAGTTAGATAGATTTTGAACCTTTTATCTTTTAATACATATATTTTTAGTTTTTCTACAACTCTAACCCCTCTTGTTTTAAAACATTTGTATTGATTTGACCATGTCTCACTATACATGTAGTGGAGTCATATATAATCTAGGATATGGAATTTTTTTTTTCAAAATATGAATTTATTCAAGACACTTATGGAAATGATGTCATTTGGGAGATGAATTCTTATCTAGTTGATCATCACTTACTAGAAAACAAGGATGAGGGATTAATTAGAGATGCAGAGGTAGGGGTTATGTTTTTGGTAGACTTTTTCCATGAAAAATTTCCAAGTCTAGTAAGAGGACCTTACAACATGTCCTACAATTAGAATAATGAACATGTCTCTTTTATTAAACCTCATGTCATATTACCAACACCATAACAATATATTATTATGCTTATCATATCAAGGGGCCTCATGAAGGACCACTTAATTCAAATGTAGATAACATACCATACATATCAAAACTTAATACATAACTTTAATAATATGACCATGTCAAATGCACCTCTTATTAAGTTAGCTCATTCAATAGGAATCTTAATTGAATTAACTAGCTAAGAAAATCAAGATTTAGACCCAGTTACACAAAGTACCTCAAGATAAAACATGTTCATTACCACAACTATCAAGTGTCTTTTGCTTCTATGCAAAATAGTGACCTGAACATAGTGGACAATATACAAGTAATGTCCAATCCAAACCAAAGATGTATTAATGCACAAACAACTAGTCAACAATAAAATGTGCCTTTAGTTAGTAGTATGAGTGGTTCACACACATAGTGGGTAGGAACTTATACATCCCAACCTCAAATTCCTACCTCTAATCCACAACTAACTACTTCTTCAAGCACACAACATCAAGGATTAAGTAGTCAACCAACAAATAGTGCCATGAATTAATAATATATGATGAATACTCTACCATGATAGGTGATGAGTAATATTTCACAACAATAGGCACCATCTAATATACCCATGAATTAGAGGTAAAACATCTTGTCACCTTAATAGGGAGAAACCAATGTTCTACCTCACCATTTTATGATGAACATACCTCTTTAGTCACATAAAAACATACAAATACCATCATAAATGATGTATAACCAATAATGTATGAGTATTGGTTAGAAACAAATATTTAATCTCCAACATGCATCTACTTCCCAATAGGGATTCATGAAACCAAGAGGTTATAATGTTCCACTAGTACTAATTAGGTAACAATTTCCTTTCTTTACAAACATGCCACAAGTTCAAAGATAGGGTAATGGGTAGGAAATTATACATCCCAACCTCAAATTCCTACCTCTAATCCACAACTAACTACTTCTTTAAGCACACAACATCAAGGATTAAGTATTCAACCAACAAATAATTCCATGCCTCAATAAAATGTGATGAATATTACTCTACCATGATAGGTGATGAGTAATATTTCACAACAATAGGTACCATCCAATATACCCATGCATCAAAGGTAAAAAATCTCGTCACCTCAATAGGGAACAACCAATGTTCCACCTCACCAGGTTATGATGAACATAACTCTTTAGTCACATAACAACATGAAAATACAATCATAAATGATGTATGATAATTAATGTATGAGTATTGGTTAGAAACAAATGTTTAATCTCCAACATGCATCTACTTCCCAATAGGGATTCATGAAACCAAGAGGTTCTAATGTTTCACAAGTACTAATTAGGTAACAATTACCTTGCTTTCCAAACATGCCACAAGTTCAAAGATAGGGTCTTGTTTCATAAGCTCCTCTTAATAAAAAAGGTATGACTAATTATAATCATGTCCCTTTTTAACCTCAATAGGCATAGTAAAACCATATTCCTTTGTCTCAACCATAATTTCCCAAAAATCAGGCCTATATACCCAATCCCAACTAGAATATTTCACCATAATACATTAAATTTCAATAATCACACCCTAATCTATACATATTAATTCCTTGTTCATTCCCAATCCAATACAACATTAACTAAAATATACCTCCATTATACCTTGGTTAAAGTAACCCACTTATGACCAAATGACATCCACCTTAGGCTAATTTTCCCACTAGTTTCCTTACACAAGAACTATAGCAAATAAATGATGTAATTACCCTAATTCAAGCAAGAAATCAATCCAAAAATTTTAAGTTGGATGACAAGTGTTATTACCATTTCAATATGGATTACATGTAAATATCATTTCCTCAAGGGTATGAACCACCAAAGTTTGATAAATACAAGGGGAAAGGTGACCCCAAGGCCCATTTGATGGAAATATTTATTGTATGTTAGCCAGTGTCTTATAGATACATAAACCTTTTAATATTATTTTTAAGGATTCTATCAGGGCAAGTGTTAGAATGGTTCATAAAATTACCAAAGAATTTAGTTTATAACTTTCAATATGTTTTAAATAATTTTGTGCAACACTTCTCTTACAATCTTGAGCATGAGATTTCATTGGTAGATTTGATGAAAGAAAACTAAAAGGCTAGTGAAAGATTTGTGAGTTATCTAAAGTGATGGAGATCCCTTGAAAGCTAATTTACCCATAGTCTACTAGATAAGAAACTAACCATCATGTTTATAAATAATTTAAATAACAATATATCTTACAATATGGAGTTGTAGTGTACACACGCTTTCAAGGAGATCATTGACAAAAGTTTGTTGAATGAAAGATCCCTTATTAACAAAGGGATCATTAAACTAACCTAATAAAATTATAACTAGAATCAAAACTATACCAATGGCCAAAATTAAAATGAAGTCCAAGCATAAGTGTTGTAACCAACCCATGCTAATAATTATGATAAACCCCATCAATTTAATCACAAAAATAATTTTTTAGGGAATGAAGTAACTGATTCATGACATGTCCAAATGGTACAAACATCATCTACTCATCCTATGATACATATGAAAATTACTCCTAACTAGAAACCTCTTCAACAAATCTAGAAAGTGCAACATCTTAGACTAGCACAATAAATGCGAAAACCTATGCCTTTGCCACCCCCTCCTCTAAGGAGAAATGTGTCTAATCATCATGTCTTTAGTGACCTTAGAAAGACATCAAATCTATGTTTTTCTAATTTTCCATAGCTAATCTAATTAATTTGCCTATTTTGAAGCACTATATTGAGGGCACTATCTATCCAGACTAGTACAAGCCAAAAGAATTTTATGAGTATCATCAGGTTAATGGACATAACTTGCACCATTATGTGCAAATTAAACATGCGATTGAGAATATGATGTAAAATATGGAGATACCATTACCAAAAAAATATTCCACATCTATCATAATATGGGAATCGATCAAAATCATTTTAATTAACATAACAACTAACAACAATAGTGGCCAACACATCAATAACAATAGGCTCAACAACCAAGGTAGAACTAATAGAATAAACAAAATTAGTAGTATAATGAACACCATCAAAATAATGGATATAACCAAGGCTAAAATGATTCTAACAACCAATATACCTAACATGAAATTTCACATGACTACAACAATGTTGTAGGACATATTATATGAGGTCACATTAACACCATTTCCTTCAATCCAAGACCAAGTGCCAATCAAATAAGGTGGTTGCTAATCATTCCTAGTCAACCAACCCATGTTGGTAACCCTTCCTTGAATTTGGAATACATACATGTAAACTATCAAACAAGGATTCCCACTTTTGGTCATTATAATAATAACCCATCATTAGCACATGACCACACATAAGTGCACCAACAATCAATACTTATCTTATCCAATCCCCCTTTACCATTGTTTATTAGCACCAATGGTCCTATATCTAATCCTAATTATGTAATCACAACCTGATAGTTGAATATTACCATACAGGCTCATAATCATCTACCACTTCACACATCATACAACCACCCATTCTAGCTAGGAATAAACAATTCACCATTGTGCAAGAAAAAAAATTTGATATTATGGAAGAATTTTAAAATATGCCCACACAAATATCCATTTTGGATTAATTTCATACATCTATAATCCGCAAGAATATCTTGATAGAGTTCCATGTCCAATCCCAAGCTCCTAATGACATATCTCTAGATAAATTTCAAGCTTTGGTTGGACACCTAGATCTAGGACAACAATTAACCTTCAACTAAAGTGATATGCCATCCATTGGCCAAATTCATAAAAATCCATTGTACATCAAATTTATCATAATGTACCACAAAGTGAAGTATGTCCTCATAGACAATGGATAGGGTAAAAATATTGTGTCTCTAAAGCTCATAAAACTTTTTGGGTACATGATAATAAATCTCTAAGAAAAAATAATCACCATCAAGGCCTATGATAATGAAGAATGATAATGACAAGGCACCATCAACTTTCTAGTTATCATTATGACTTTGACCAAAAATACACTATGCCATGTGTTAGATCTTTATTTTTCATATAATATTGTTTTGAGTGGACCTTGGATATATGAGATTCATGTAATCCCATCGACATTGCACTAGTATATCAAGTTCTTCCATTTAGGTTTATAGGTTAATATTCTAGGAGATTTGCATCCATAAAAGTATTGTAATAATTTAGATGTTGAGTTCAAAATATATAAATACCATTTTGGCCTAAATTTGGTTACCAAAAAGGACAATGAGAAGAAATACTTATTAACTCACCAGAGGCCAACTACATTGACCATGATGCCCTTAATTTACTTTCCCATATGTTGCCTCCTAAAATTTATAATAATTACACCATCTCAACTAATGTCCTAGGAGAATATTTTACCAATGATACATTCCACATTTCCAAGCTTCCACATTACCTAAAGTCCTTTGGAAGACCTAAATTCAACCCACCTTGCATGGAATAGAAAAGAAAGGGTAAAGCCAAACTACATAGTCTAGCACCTATCAATTTCATACCAACCAATAACTAGGAATAGGACCTACTGGAAGGTGATTAATCATGGTTGTATAATGAAAAATTGATTCATTATTAAAAAAATCTAAATACCTCATTCCTAATCAGATCATGCAAAATCAAGCCTATGAAGGAGGAGGCCTCAAGCCAAATCAATAAGAAACACTTAAACCAATTTTTATGACTCGGTACAAAGGAACCTATGGTCTCAAATTTAAAATACTTGGGGGTGACCCCACATATATTATTTGAGTTCCAATGCCAATGACTAGTGAAAATGGTGTTAATAATGAAGCAGAGTTTGATCATATCCCTTTTTAAGACCTATCCCATACCAATTTATTTGACACTAATGTCATGTATACCCTTATACTAGTTATTCACCATAATAAACTTCTATTATATTATCCATAACTTATAGACTAGGGCCAAAAAAAATAAAAATGTGTCGATTAATGAATTTTAGAATGATGAGGCTTTCTATGATTTTGTAGGCCTTAGGGATAATGTTTCATTGGGAAACCACAAACAAGGGTTTGAAATAAAACTAGATCCTGAAGCCTATTTTTTAAAATGGATGAATACCCATAGCTATAAAATATTAATTAAAACATTAAGTTCCCAAAGTGAAAACTTCTTTGAGGTACTTTTGGACCAAGGAAATAGTAAAGTAAAGAGAAAGGCCAGTTTAGTGGTGAAAACCTATTTTAGGTACCACTAGATGGAGGTGTTCAACCTTCCTCAAATAAACACTAGGAGACCACCAATGATGAACTTATCTATGGGTCCAAATTTAGTCTTGAAGAATAATAGGCCTTTGATTGAATCATCTAGGAGACCACCAATGATGAACTTGTCTATGAATCCAAATTTAGTCTTAAAGAATAATAATATTTTGATCAAATCATCCAAGAGATTCCAACTGTATTTATCACATGGAAATACCTACCATTGGGGGATTTTGATTCATCATGCCTAAGATAACTTGAATATATATTATTAATATATGACTCTACCATTATGGGCTAGTTCAAATCTTTGTCGACCATTCTAGGTGATGGTTTGACCTTTCTAGTGGAAGACACTATAGAGGATAATATCAAGACTCAATATGACCAAAAATATATCAAATTAAGTGTGTTCATTGAGGAATAAGATGAAGTCTCTACAACCCATTTTAGGGAATTTGTTTATATATTTACATGTCCTATCTAACATGTCAGGTTTGGACCCCACCTTGGTTGTGTACCACCTTATGGTAAATCCTAATTTCAAACTTGTGAAAAAAAATAGTGCATGATACATCCTCATATTAATGTATTAGTAAATAAAGAGTTGGAGAAAATCTTGGAAGTGAGATATATTAGGAAAGTTGACTATTTAGAATGGATTTCCAACATTGTGCCAGTCAACATGAAGCTAAAAGGAATCAAGATATTCATTAATTTTATATACATAAAAAAGGCCTATCCCAAGGATGAATTTCCTTTTCCAAAGATTTCACTAATGGATAGATTTTCAAGTTACAACTATATTTGAATTATGCTAGAATACCAACATAATACACCCTTCACCACTCCGTGGGGAACATTCTATTATCAGGTTATGCCATTTGGTCTCAAAAAAATAGATGCCACCTATCAAAGAGCCATGAAAATATATTTCATGATATGATGCATGACATAATGTAATACTACATTTAAAACATACTCAAGAAATCAAAGACCAATGTCGATCATCCAATATCAATAAGAAGGATATTTGAGAGACTACATAAATACAAAGTTAGGCTCAACCCTAAGAAGTGTGTTTTTGGCATTACTTCAAGAAAATTTATTGGCTTCAACATGTCTCACCTAGGCATTAAACTTGACCTAGCATAGGTATGAGCCATAACATAGATGCCACCACTAACTAATCTTAAGTAGCTCCATAGTTAATAGGGTAAGATCCAATCCATCAGATGCTTCATATCTTAGTTGGAAGATAAGTGTCACCCATTTACACAAATACTTATTAAGGGTGTGTCATTTCATTAGGATGACTTATGCTATAAATCCTTCCAATATTTGAAGGACTATCTTGAAAATCCACCTATTTTATTACTTCTAATACTAAGAAAGTCATTCTTACTCTATCTATCAGCTACCGATAAAGCCCTAGTGGCACTTCTATCTCAACATGATGATAATGGAAAGGAGTATTCTATGTATTATCTAAGGCATACACTAGTCACATATGATCACAATTATACACCCATTAAAATTCCTATTTAGTTATGGTCTTCATAGCTCAAAAATTATGACATTACATGTTAAACAAAACCATGGTTATTTTCAAAGTAGATCTGCTCAAGTATCTACTATCTAAAATAGATTTACAAGGATGCATGTCTAAATGGATCATGCTTCTCAGTGAGTTTGAGATAGAGTATGCGAACCATAAAGCCATCAAGGATCAAGTTATTATAGATCAAATTTTTGAAACACCCCTTGTATAAACTAATCTACTAACATTCCAATTCTTAGATGAATCCATTACGACCATGATTGAAACATATCTCAAAGATAAACACTAGAATAAATAATTATATCGATCATTCACTACACATGGATTGGGGGTAGGCCTTTTGTTCATAACAACTAAGATGGATTTAATTCCTAAGTCATTCAGTATCATATTTCTTTGTACCAACAACATGGTTTAGTATGAAGCACTTCTTACAAGACTTTAACAGGCATTATAATAGAACACGCATTATATGAAGGGTTATGGTGATTCTTAGATAATCATCAATCAGGTTAAATACCATTATCAAACCAAGGATGATAAGCTAGTACCATACAAGGCCATGGTATACACTCTCAAATAACAAATTACTAATGCATAATTTGAACACTTAAAAAGTGATATAAATAGAATAGATGCCATGGCCAATATTATATTTTTTATTTGACATATAGACACAACCAAAGAATACTAATTTTTCATTGAAAATTTACTAGTGCCATCTCATGAACCTACAAATGTTGCCATGGTATATGATACTTTTAGTCCCAACTCTAGTTGGTATTTAGACCTATATGTCTATCTTCATGACCAATTAATACCACAAAACCTATCCCATAATCAATCCAAAGCCTTTATCCACAATGATGCACATTATATCTTACTCAAACCAACCCTATACTAACATAGTTTTAATGGAACTCTACTTCATTATTTAACTTTGGTATAATCTACATTAACATTATAAGAATTTCATGAAGGAGTATTTGGAGCCCATAACACTAGGGCCATTCTCTCCAAAAATATCTTTAGTATTGATTTCTATTGGTTAATGATGGATGCATATATAGTTGGATATGTGAAAAAATGTGATAAGTATTGATGACATACCAATATGATTTATGTCTTAGCCAGGACTTCAAAAATAATGCTTATACCATGTCCATTTACTAAATGGGCTCTTGATCTCATTGGGAGTATAAACCCAACCTCATCTAATGGCCATAAACATATCCTTACCACCACATATTAATTCACTAAGTGGGTTGAAGTTATACCCCTCACTTACATGACTACAAATCATATTTCCAAATTCATCCTTAACCATCTCATTTACCTCTAAGGTATCACCTCCAACATTACATTTGATAATGGTGGATCATTCAAGAACAAGGATTTTGAGTCACCATGTGTTGACTACAAAATTAAATAATATTTTTCCACAAAATATTATCCTCAAGGTAATGGCTAGGTAGAAGCATCTAATAAAACCATTGACAATATCCTTAAGAATATTTTCAATGATGTTGGTCATGATTAACACCTTTAAATATTCCACACCCTTTGGGTATGCCATACCAATCACTGTACTCCAATAGGGGCCACTCCATATTCACTTTTTTATGGCACTGAGGCCATTCTTCCCATTGAAGTTGAGTTACCTTCTTTACACATATATCTAAATCATGTCTTGGATGATAATGACTATTGAATATCTCACCTACAAGAGCTATAATTACTTGATGATAAATTCTTGGTCATCGTTAACAATCTGCAAGCATACCAGAACCTAAATTGTATCCACTAAAAAAAGTGCATGAAACATAGAGAATTTGAGTTTAGTTATCTTTTTGTTAAAGAAAGCCAAAAGAATACCATGGTTAAGAAGAAACATAAAGGCAATCTCAATCCCAACTAGGTAGGTCCTTTCATTATTATTTCAAACTATGGAATTAGTGCATACATGATTTCTATACTATATGGGGATGAACTTGATGAGCCAATGAACATTATACAACTCAAGCATTACTTTGATTGAGTGACTTGGTGTTTTATCTATGAGGATCATTCTAAGTTTTAACATATTATCAACATTATTATTTATAAAAAAACACCATAAAACTATATCATTATGTGACTTTATTATTCCACCATTCCATTCTACCATACCTTTCCTATTGACCAAATTGTTTTCATCCTCCTTACCTAGCCGTTTGTTCTTGGTTCCATTCCATTGGTTACTAGGCCATTTTCAGCATGAAGAATTAGATCAAGTTTCAATAGTTATTTTTGGTATTCTAAATAAAATCCATATTTTAGAGTAGTATGATATAGGTTTTGATAGTTGCATCCTTTATTTCTTATTCCATTTTTTATACCAAGTGTGCCTAATTATAATTGCCTTTGAAAAAATTAGTGTCCCACCATCTTTTTACTAATTATAACCACATATGCATAGATTAGTATCTTTAAATTTTGTCATTATTTCCTAGTTATAATAACCTATAGGAAAACTAGGGGAAAATCTTGTTTTCATGCATTGAAAAAATACCTTGTCATTCCTATGTCATACTATACTATTTCCCAACATTGCCTATTTTATTTGAATTAGATACCACACTTGTCATATTATTATGCTATAAGGCAAAACTATAGTGACTTGACGTCCCACCATAGGAATATATAGGCAATGCTTGATACACATTTAATTCAACTTAGTCACCCCTTAGACACACTCTCACCTTTTTGTGAGTACTTTTAATTTTAAATGCTCTCACCATTTTGTGAATAACATAAGACATGTTATCACCATTTTACAAGCAAACATTTCTATGTTTGAATTCTCTCACCATTTTATGATCTTGGACCATTTAGTATCTCATCATTCTCTATCATTTGAGATTATCCAAAAATTTCAAAAACATTTGTAACATCGATTTAGAAAACCAAAAAACATTGACAACTTCTTTGCCTTAAGGATTCTGGGAACCCTTACTAAGTCATAAGAAACCACTTCTCATTTAGTTTCCCCATCCTTATTGTCCATTTATACCATGCTATCACCATTTTAAAATTCCACTCCCATTTTATTATATAATGCTTATCATGTTTTCTCAATCATCATCATTTTATTCAATCCCATTTCCTAGGAGAACTACATTTGGCTTGAATCTTTTATTGGATCTCACATCGATGGAACTATAAGAAATCTCCACTTACCTAGTGCTTATGGAGATAACTTGGCCACCCCATTCCTTTTCTTATATTTCCCCATTTTGTTTGTTTGTTAATTTATTTCCTATATTTAGGGGAAATGTTTGTCATCTTATTTTTGTCACATTTCTTGTACTAATATTGTGATTAACCATTGTGATTTTTTGTTTCATTTTATTTTAGTTTGGTTTTTTATTTGTTTGTTGTTAGCCTATTTTTTTTCTTTATTTTTATGCCTTGATTCAGTCTATGTGAGTTCATTAGGTGGTTCCTTATGTATTATTCTTGAAACCACTCCATATTCATGCATCAACATTGTCATCATGGTTTTTATCATTGGTATATTATTTTCTACTGAATATTGGATTAAAAGTCAGTCTTTATGCATATTTTTCAAAAGTCCTCATGGTGTTTTACCATGATGCCTACGATCATGTGATATAACAAAAATAACATTTAAAGAGTATGCATAGTAATCAATAATAATATATCTCTTTGGCACTAGTAACATTCCTAATCTAATCCACATCATCTCTTAAATAGTGTAATTAAATAATGAAAGAATTTTAACCTTTATTAGTTTAGATGAGCATCTCCCTACTAATTAGTTGACCAAATTCATCATTATCATGTATTAAAATTTACCATCATAATGTTTTCCATAATTAAGGTATAATTATTATAACCACCTATAGTCATAAAATGCAAAAATTAGTAACTTGAGCATGACTAATGACACCCAACCCATAGGTCCCTCTTGCTTTCTCTCATGACCCTCATAGTATTTTTTCACTAATTCCTAGTCATCTATATCCTTCTAACCTAATCTTAGCTAAGCCAAGACCCTCTTTTCATGACCAATTCATTCCCTCAGGTCCCATCTACCCAGGATAATAACACCCAACTATGATAGGATCATTGATGCCACTATTGTCTACTTTCAAAAGTATTTTCCAAGCTCATTTTTGGCCCCAACATTCACTTTTTTAAAGTTTACCATCCTTCTCCTTGTCATCCTAATATGAGAAAATTCAATCCTTGACCAATAAATCCCTATAAAATAACATTCAAAGATCATTTGGAAGGGGTTGACAAATATTAATAAGCAATTATGAATACAAGTGAAAACACTCAGGTAATCTTCCATATTATTTGTATACATCCATTGATTATAGTCTTAAACACATATAAATCTCTACACTAGTCCTTAGACATCTCAGGCACAAACACTTTAGCATTTCCTTCCATTCTCATATCATAATTACACCAAGCAATTTTAAAGGGAGAACTACATATGGCTTGATCCCTCTTCAAAGTATTGGTATGTAGGTAGAGTGCCCACACATAGGGTGTCAAACACATCTAGAACATCTTACACACACTAACCCATTTTACCTATTTTCAAAAGTTCTATTTAAGTGCATTAAAGGATTATAAATGAATAAAATTATCTCTAAAAAGAGTACTATTGATAGTGAAGATTCATAATTTCAAAGATAGTGTCACACAGACTTACCAAACAAAACCCAAAAATCTCAAACTCTCAGGATAATAATGCTAGACAAGGACTACAACACTAGTGCCACTCCTATCCACTTTTAGTGCTCCTATCCAATGCAAAAATTAAATCCATAATCCTATTTATGATAGTGTCCTAGCCTTGCATAGAGATTATCAGACCCTGTCTTAGTCAGATCATCATAGTTTAAGTTAAGTCTTATTTTCTCCCCCTTATAAGCTAAGTCTTATTGTCTTAGAAAATCTCTAACTACAAATAAAATTCACAAATTGGTAGATTATTTATTACATATTATTGATTGATTTATCAATCGAGACCCTTTAACTAAATTAGGAATAAAACCCTAATAATCCCAAAATTTGTTAGATCATTTGGTGAACCTGACTTACTTCATTTGCACATAAAAACCCTATAAACCCTAGGGTAAAATTACTACTGATTTTTACAATAAATTTCTAAATTTATACTTTAACATTTAAATCAGAAATTCATTTCAAATTTTAAATTTTAGAGGTCAATTTTAAAATAATTTTCTTTCAAACCCTAGTTGCCCATACTAGGTCACAGTAATTTTTTGGTAATTTTTCAATCATTTCATTGAATTTTTCCTAGCATATTAAAATCAAAAATCCATTCAAAATTCAAACTTCAATAGTAATTTTCAATAATTTATTTTTCTTAACACCCTAGTTATACATACTAGTTAATATTCAATCAATCTTCTTCTAATAATTTTCTAAGTTTTTAGTTGCATATTTTACTCAAAATTTCACTTTGCAATTCATAATTTCATAGTAAATTATCAAAATTATCATATTTCAAACTCTAACTACATATACTAGGTCCTATTTCTTGTGAGATATTACCTTACATCATTAAATAAATTTCATAAAATGGATCTCATTTATTTACAAATGTTTCTCACATTTCTTGCAAAAAATAAAGAAACAATCAATGGTCTCATCATGTATATGAATGCTGAAGTTTATCATATGTTAGTACAGAGATTAATTCTTTGCATTTCATTCATATTTTTCATAATATGGGATGATGTTAATAAATTTGTTATTAAATAATATGCTAAGATATATTTTGCATAATATCCCTCAGAGCCTCTATCCCATGCTAAGTCATGTTGCATGGTCCATTTTACCCTTCCCCAGGTCACTACCTATCACTAGAGAGCCCATTTGACACCCTTTGTCCCTCAACCATCTCAACCTATCAATTATATTGACTCTCCTTCTATACTTAGTACTAGTCATATACAGATAGTAGATAATGTGGTTATAGATGTTACTTAGCATGCTACCATACCTCCCCCACCTAGTTAGAAGCCCCACCATCCTCCCAT
Source organism: Torreya grandis (assembly GCA_037957365.1). Taxonomy (NCBI): domain Eukaryota; kingdom Viridiplantae; phylum Streptophyta; class Pinopsida; order Cupressales; family Taxaceae; genus Torreya; species Torreya grandis. The sequence goes on along the minus strand of JARHVA010001295.1, from coordinate 3,589,213 downwards.
TCTTTCCCATCCTAGGCCTAACACACCCACATAGGTAGATACATATAAGGCATATGATATTTTTGATCAATTGAGAAACACTCTAGCTAAAATTTCCATGTTAGAATTGCTTCAAAAAGTTAATGTGCTCAAGGACATTATTTATCAGGCACTCAACCAGACTTCTATGTCCATTGATTTAGTTCCTTATTTTGCATCAGTGGTCAGCACTCTAAAATCTATCAAAGATGATATTACTTTTGATAATGATGACATGCCATCTTAGATAGTTATTGATGAAAATTTACCACTATTCATACAATTTCAAGTTAAAACTAGTGTAGTTAAGAGATTTCTAGTTGATATTAGTTTCGGACTTAATATATGAAATATTAGATTATTATAGACCATGAGCATAGATATGGCATCCATGAAAAAATAATATAAAAACATTAGAGGGTTTTGTGATATCCCATAATAGACATTGGGCACCATTACTTTATATATCATGGTAGGACCCAAAACTCTCTCTACATAATTCTAGGTCAAGCTAGGTCCTCCTAATTATAGTCTTTTACTCAGATGACCCTAGATACATGTTATGGGGAGAAGTTCCTCCTACTCTTCATCGATGTGTTAAGTTATTACATGAAGGATACTTATACAAATGTCTAAGAGATAACTCACCATTTAGATACTATCCAATTATAGAGTCATCTTCAACTATTTCACCGGATGGGACACCTCATCTATTAGTTCAACCACTACCTCATTGCATTTTTATTGATCAAATACATACATATGAGGTTATAAAGACTATAAATTTTTATACTCCTCCACTTATAATTATGTCTATAGCTCTATATATTTATCCAATCATAATAGCTTTAGCCATTCTAGCTACTCCATCAGTCATGATCCCTACACCTATTACAAGTATACATTCACTAAAAATAATTCTATTAGGATTAGTTAATTATATAGATATAGTTACTCCATTAATTATAGATACTCTCATAGCACCATTATATTCTACTACTACATTTTAGGAGAGTCTGATATCGTAGTTACCCCTTGTGGTAAATTTTGAGTTACCATATGTACATAATGATGATTTAGATTCCCAGGCTTCTTTAGATGATGATACAACACCCACACTCACCAATGAATTTTTTTGTGGATTTAAATTTAAACTAGTTATCCTAGGAGAGTATTTATATGAATCTAAATCTCTCATTATACATCTTACATCACACTTAGTATCTCACACTACACTCTCAAGATATACTCCATATTCATAGTTACAAATAGATCACTTGGCACATATAGTTGACATGATTACCACTATGGATATAGATCTAGTAATTTAAATTTATTCAAGTAAAACATAAAATTAACCATATATTATATTATAGATCTTACATGATCATGGATTAATCACAATACCTATAGTATGACATAAATCTATTAGCAAATTATCATAGTAGAACAGTCACTCTTTTATATTTTTCAGAGGATCATAGGTCATGATATAAATTAATATTTAGATTTATACAAGAGATTAGATAATCTAAAATTTTAGGGTATAATTCAAATTATAGCACCACCAACACTAATTTTACCACTTCCACCATAGCAGTTTACTACCTGAGTTAAATGTCCTAGAGCCGAATCAACATCTCCACTACCAAATCAACCTTTAGTTCACCTTGAATAGGATGATACCATGTACATATCATATATACCAAATGATGATACTTTGATAATGATTTTGAGGCATTTGATGATGGTTGTGATCCTGTCCTCCACCTCCTTCCCCAATGAGCTCCATCCTTTGCCCCTTTTCTCCCTCCATTATAGTCTTTGATATCATTGTGTAAATATTATTTTATTTATATGTTTGTATATAGATTCATTTAAAAAATGTGTACATAGTTTCTTATGTATGCTTGTACATAGTTCAAAAATTTCAAAAATTCAAAAACAATTTAACATTTCAAAACACAAAAACATTCAAATATGTCAAAAACAAGAAAAATACTTTGATTATATGCATCACCCATGCTTTACATTTTTACTACTATGCTAGACTTACATTTATTGTTCTATGATATTGTTTCTCAAGTTATCTACATTACCATGCTTTACTTGATCTTCTTTAAGTGTGCGTAATGACATCCAACTCTTTGATTGCTTCACTCTACCCATTAAGGGGGCATCCTACTTCCATGTTTGAGACATACATTAATATACATACCCATTAGGGGCATCTTCTACATGACTACACCATCTAGGTTATGTCATTCCTGCACCACACACTCTAGTTATCATGTTGATGTACATTATTTACTAGATTATACAAATTACTCTCTCAAAACTCACTAGTATATAACACTTGTGTAATTCTTTGAATATACCTAGTCTTGTATGAACATGTCTTGCATACATTCACTTCTTACTTTGATTAGTTAGATTCATTTATTAATTTTTGTTTCTTACATGATTTCTCTACTTGTTTATCATTAGCTTGATGTGATTACATTTTCTCAGTTCCTTTTTGTCTCTTGTATGTGCCTTAGGACATTTGTCAATGTCCTTTGCTTCTATTTATGTGTGCGCCTTAGGACATTTACCAATGTATTTTACCTAATCTCCTCTATGTGATTATGGATTCTACAGCAACATGATTTTTTAAAATGTATATGTATGTGGCATTTAAACATACCTTATATTCTTGATTTCTAGTTTTAGTGACATGTGCCCACATCCCTTGCTTACTAGTCCCATTGGCCACTTTTTTATGCTTCTTGCTTCTTTCCTTGTATGCTTGTTTCTTATTTTATTCTCATTATTTACAATGCCATGATTCATATCATGCATTATTTGTGGTTTCTTGGATTCCATGATGAACATCATGCTCCATAACTAACTAGACATTAAATTCAAATTTAGTACATTGCACATGTTATTACATTATTACATATATCTAGGCATACCCTTGTTGATCGAATAATATCTCAATATAAATCATGTCATATCTTGAGATATCTTGTCAATTATCATTACTATTTCACATATTTTGTAACATAACACACTTTTAGGAATCTTTCTTTTGATGGTAGTCATTGCAAGGTCTCCATTCCTACCCTCAAAATAGGGGTAAATAAACAAGGGTTTTGTCACAGAGATCAAAGCTATTACAAATGAAAAAATACAATTTTAGAACTCTCAAAATAGAAATTAGACATCAAAATAGTTAGAATAGACTAGGTAGATAGTCAAGAATCAAGAAAAATTATCATATTTGGCCTAGGATAATAGTGCCAGGAGTAGACTATTTACACTAGTTGTGTTACTATGTATTTCTAGTGCTCATGCCTAAATAATAGAAAAACTAGATTTTATAGAAATAGATAGAGAGTCAAGTTTAGTTATAGTTTTGTCAGCTATAGTTTAGACTAGAATCAATAGTTTCAATACAATTTTATTAGAGAATATAGATATAGGGGGCATCATGAATGACATGATGGTTCTCACTTCTAGTTTTAGATAGGGGAATTGGTACAAATTCAAAATCAGAATCCATGTTTTAGACACTAGTGATTGGGGGCAATGCCCATAGCACATTTGTTTTCTTTCTTTCCTAGTTCAACATTGTGTAAACATTCTTAGTATTTACATGCCTTACTCCATCTATAGGTGGTTGGCATCATTTTTGGTTTATATTTCATACAAGCCTATCTTCTAAGTTACTAATTTCTCAAGTGGATTCCATATAATATTAATTCTTAGTTTTGGAGTGGATTTCATACAACGTAATCTTCATCTTTAGGAATGGCCAAGAGTGGCCTAATTTATATCATACATTCAACTATCTATGCCAACATTGTTATATCATAGTACATTCATGGGATTTAATAACCATCTCATATGACACACATTCCATACTAGTATCAGTTTACATCTTCAATTCATAGGGCAATGATGGATCCAAAGGTCTAGCTAGCCTTATTATTCTTGACCCACATATTCAAATGGATTGGACACATAGTTTAAACATTGATCAATACATGCATGACCACCTATCTTTACTTAGTAGGTGATGATGGATCCAAAGGGCCAATCTTTACATTCTAGAACCACTTTCTAAGCAATTAAGCACTCAGATTAATTTGAGATATTACTTTTGGTACAACACACATCAAACATTACTCACCATCACTGAACATCACAATAGGTTTTGTATTGATCTACATACCTAGTGAGGTGTATTTTTTCATTTCTCTTCCTCTCTTTTACCCAAATTTATATGTGCTTATTTTAGATATAACGTATCTAGTAAGAAATAATCTAGTATTTTTTTTCTCTTACACATTTACACTTCACAACATGATCTCTCTATGCACACCCAACATCACATAAGTTTCATGAGCTTCACCCTTTCATGTATGTTTAGGTATGCTTTCTTTTTTTCCTTTATCCTAGTATTTTTCTTTGCTATATCACTAGAATAATTGAGCATGAATAATGACACCCAACCCATAGGTCCCTCTTGCTTTCTCTCATGACCCTTGTATACTTATTTTCACTGATTCTTAGTCATCCGTAGCCTTCTAAACCTGATACTAGCTAAGCAAAGACCCTCTTTTCATGACTAATCCACCCCTAAGTCCCATATTACTAGGAAAATAGAACCTAAATAGGATAGGAGCATAGGTACCACTATTTTCCACTTTTAATACTATTGTTCAAGCTCATTGTTGGCCCTAATAGTCAATTTATTTTGGTTCCCCATTCTTCTCCTTATTGGCCTAACATGAGAAAATTTAATACATTACCAATATATCCCTATAAAATACCATTTAAAGATAATTTAGAAGGGGTTGTCAAATATTATCAAGCAAGCAAGAATATAATTGAAACCACTTAGGAAATCTTCCTTATTCTCTATATATAGCCATCTAGTATAGTCCTAAACAAATCTAAATATTTACACCAGTACCTAGTCATCTCAAGCACACCTAATTTAGATTTTATTTACATTCTCATATCATAATTTCACCAAGAACTTTCAAAGGGATAACTACATATGTCTTGATCCCTCTTTGGAGTATTGGTATGTAGGAAACAAGCCCACATACAGGGTGTGAAGCATGTCTAGTGTATCTTACACACACTAGCCCCTTTTCTATATTTTCCAAAGTTTTGTTTAAGTATATTGAATTATTAAAAATGAAAAAAAAAAAAGATCTATATGGAGAATTATTGATAGAAAAGCTTCACAAATTCATAGACAATGTCACACAGACCTCTTGAGCAAAACCAAAAAAGCTTAGACTCTCAAGACAACAGTGCCAAACAAGGACTACAACACTAGTGCCACTCCTATCCACTTCAAATTCTCTTATAAAATAATAAAATGAAAGGAAAAATCCTATTTTTGATAGTTTCATAGGCTTAAATATTGAATATTAGACCCTATCTTAGTTAGATCAGCATAGTTTAAGTGAAGTCTTATTTTCTCCCTCTTATTACTATTTTTAGTAAAACCTCTAATTACAGATAAAATTCACAAATTAGTAGCTTATTTATTACATATTATTTATTGATTTATCAATCTATACCCTTTAACTAAATTAATAATAAAACCCCAATATTCCCAAAAATTGTTAAATCATTTCCTTTGGGCAAATCATTATATACCATCCCACTTATATTACCAATAATTCTAACTACCTTTGGGAAAATTAGTGTGTTTCCTTCCATGTAAGGGTTAATTATTATAACTACATTTGGGAAAATAATTCACTTTTTTTTACTGAGGCATGTTTTTATCTTGCCAGTTATTATAACCTCCTATGGGTAAATCATTATTTTCCCTTTAACTAATTATAACTACCTTTGATAAAATCAGTCTCTTATTACCCTAAGCCTTTCTTGATGATTATAACCACCTTGATGAAAATAATTACCTTTATTTATCCCACCTATATTAAAGATGATAACTTCCTTAGGGAAAATCATCCTATTTGTCTACCCTAACTGGGTCAACTCCATATGCCACTGATTATAACCGCCTTTGGGTAAATCGGTCCCTTTCACCCCATTTCATCTATTTTATCCACTCATTTCCTTATTTCAAGGAAGAACTTTTTGATCCCTTTTAAAATTGATCCCTCAAGGGGGCACCCTATAATTCATACATTTTAGTTTAATTCATAAGTATACATGACCTTTTCATTATTATATAAGAGGTTATTGTACTTATATCTTGCAATGCCTTCCCAGATATGGGCACTAATGGATTCATACTAGACTTGAGATTGATTCTTATGAACCATTGGAAATTAATCCTAAGAATCATTAAACATACAAAAAAATTTGTATATAAATTAACAAAGGCTACAATCTCATTGATCCATCCCTAATTTAGGTATCCTATCATAAACAAGAAAAACCTCTCACGAATTCATCTCTAATCAACCTGGGGTATCACAACATGTAATTTGCTGTATAGACCTATTAAGTGAGACAAGTGCACACATAAATTAATTAAAATATTGGAACTACTAAAATCCTAATTAGAATTAATTAAAATGAAAAATAAAATTAAATGACTCATTGAATTATCCATGAGAAATTAATGAAATTCTAGAAAATGAAATTTAAAAATCAAGAATATACTAGGTTTTCTTCATGACATTTTTGAGTTGTCAAGCCTTTTAAAATATCTCATCCATGCTTATTAATTTTAAATAATGAGGTTTTGACACATTTTAATTCATTAACTCACCTAGGTTAGGTTTTAACTCATTCTAATCTTTAACTACACCTTTACTCACCTTGGGTTAGGGTTAATCTCAAAACCTATAAATATAAACATTTGCCTCTTCATTTGGAGACCTTGGTTAGAGTAAAATTATAATGTAGTTTTTATGAAAATATTAGAAACAATAGTGTTATAATTCAAAAATCATAAGTCAATACATCCACCAATCCAAAGCCACATCAAAGCTACCATGGTGCTAAGGAGAGAAGTCACACAAATCCTTTTTCCAAAGACTCTTTGAGCACAGGTTAAGAAAGCCAAATGAATGCATCACTTGGAACATCTAAGTAAGGTAAGATATCTTGTTTATTTTACATTTTTTTTGACATGTTTTCAATTACTATTTTTTTACTAAGCTTCCCCTATAATCTAGGCATGGAGGTGTTAATCTTGATAGTGTATTTATTGAAAACTAACACTTGATCTAACCTCCCCTCCATCATCAAATTCATAGTATCACATAAAGAAGGTATCTATCCTATAAATTATTACACTACAATTTTTAAGTGTTAAATATGGTATATTGAATCCCAAATGACATCAACCTACATCCATCCTTTTGGAGGGCTCAGACAGTGGTGTTGACATGTAGATCTAAGATGGATTCAAGGTTGTTCGGTAGAGATGTGGAAGTCATTAAGATGTATGGAACCATGTTAAGTACCAAAAAATATTTTGAAAACTAATAAAGGAATTATTTTTCATTTTTTAAAATCTACCTCAATATACCCCACCTATAGGCTCTTTACAAATAGTGACCTACATTTAGCTTAGCACTCTATGAGTGACAAAACTTAGGAACTCAGAGTTGTTCTTGAGTTTCATTAGTGTATTATGAACAAGAGAGTAGTATATTTTGATATAATAGGGTTTCCATAACCTCAATAGATTATAAATAAGTGAAATTCAGATATTTTGACATATGGAAACCTATAGGCTTACTAAACTCAAAGTTGCATGTATATAGCATTTTAGTGCTTGGTGTAAGCCAAGTATGTAAAGTGCTAAATATAAGAAAGTGGATTTAATAGTATTAATTGATAGGTTTATATCAGTTAATTTAATGTTATAAGACACTAAAAATTTCCTAATATGGTAGAGGTTACTTGCATTAGACCTAACCTGAGGTGACAATCCAATTTTAATCTAGTTTGAAGGAAAATTGAGTGGTTGGAGGTCCTAAAATAGTGATAAAACTTTACCCTTTATAAAATGGTCCTCATGACCCAAGGAAACTATTAAAGGTCTCAAATTGACCAATATAATAGGGAAAACATCCTCTATTTTATCTCAGAGGTCAGGTACTCTTGAAAATCAAACATCTTGCCAACCCAGTGAATAGTGCAAGTCAGATTAGAATACATGGTATGGGGTCTTGAAGATATCAGGGAGTGATGTGTAAGGTGTGTTTGGATGTGAATAAATGTTTAATATCACTTAAAAATTCTCATAAAAACTAAATTGACTCCAATAATTCAAAAACTTAACCTAATGCATGCTTATAACCACCTTTTGGTTTGGAGAGTGAATTCATGTTCAAGATAGATTCAAGGCTTTTTTAGAAAGAGGGTAGAATTAATTAAGAATTTATGAACAATATTATATAAATTATAATATTTAAAACCAATAAAGGAATTATTTCTCATCTATATTATACTTTTGTTCAAGGTTTAAAGGTGAACCATGGAGTCAAAGCTGTAAAAAAGAAGCCTATGTGAAGAATGTGACAAAGTTGGTGATTGCTATGAGAATCAATATGAAACCAAGTCAAATTTGTATATAAATGAGGAGAGGGTATCTTTATCCAATAAATTATTGAATAAATATCTCTTGTTTAAGGGAATGTTTGCATTTTTGTGTGTTTCCTATATATACAAATGTAGTATGACTATGCTCACAATGTTAAAAGGATTTTCTATAATGTATTATTTTATGGTGCTTAGTCTAATTTTGTGAGTATCTTTACTATTTTTGGAATTATTTTAAGTGATTAATTTACTAATTTTCATGTCACTTGGCTTAGTGAACCATACATACCTGTGTAATGATGCTTGCATACATAGTCCATACACAAAGATTATTTGAAAGGGTTTATAGATGAGTCAAAGGACATAAAAAAAGAATTAAATAGGTGTATGGGGTTATGATAAGGCATAATTAATGTTCAAATGTATTTGGGAATGCTTATGTTTTGTAAAATAGAAAACCAAACCCTCTTTATCTCTATAGATTGTGTTTGCACACTCAACAAGCACAAGAATTCAAGAAATTATCTATATAGAGACTTCAAGAAGGAAGTATAATGATTAAAACAAGTGCATTGAAGTTTAAAAATTTAAGATCATTTATTATAGTTATATAAAACCTATTATTAAATTAAATATCCAAATTTTATGCCTCTCAGGTTACATAGATCGTGTAAACCTTATTTATAGGGTTTCAAGACAACCTTGTCTATCTGCAAACTTAATTGATGAAAATTTACCATATTTAGATTTTGATAAGGTCAAGGGTATAAAAAGAGACTATGGAGGTTTTGGACCATTTACTTATGGTATAATTGAGGATTTGAAGACTATGTGTGAAAGAGGTGACAAAGGCCTATTAGGCCTAATAAAGACCAAAAGATGACTAGAAAAGTGTCTTGCAGTTGGAGTTGGATTTTAAAACCTGGTAGGAAGAAAGAGAAGGATAGTGGGTTGTTGAGATGGAGTTTAGTTTCTCAAATTGAACTTATATTTATTCATTTAAGAAGGATTTATCCACAAAAGGGATAGTAGATAATCCTAGACAAAAAATGAAAGTAAGAGTTATGGTAAAGTTCTGAAAAGAGATTGTGTTGAGTGAGTTAAATATCAATGAGTACTTATAGGATAAGGAAAATTACTTGAGTAATTATACACACATTGATGGCAATATAGGCTAGTAAGTTTTTTGAGGATTTGGTAGGATATGAAGCCAAGGAGGTGAAAAGTATAAAATCAAGTTAAAGGTTGAGAGATAAATACAATTGAAAAAAAATGGAAATTATGTTGATGGACTAGTCAAATAAGAGGAGTGAATGTAAAACCAATGAAGGAATTGGTTTTCCATCTAATGGTGACCTACAACTAGGTTAAAAATAAGATATAACCAAAAAGATGAGAAGTGGAATGGAGACTTCATGATGGAAACCTTCAAGATAAGGACATTGTGACTATAGATATCTCATGTATAAGTGAAGTACACCTTCACACCTCTTTTCACCTATTCCCAAACTCTCTAAATCCTAAATCATTGCCACAATCTGTACAAGGAATCATCAATAATTGTACAATCAAGCATTAAGGTTGTGTGGTCTTGACATGATCCTTAGTTTCATAGGGTTTTGTCATAAATTAAGGGTTATCATAAATTATTTTTAAAGATATGCATCAACCTATAACATCTAAATACTATACTCATCCAAACTCTCATAGAGCAACACCTACAACTTTCACTTATAGGCTTTCCTTCAATTTTTCCATGAAAGTTGATGGTACAATGCCAATAAGGAGTTCCATGTTTAGAATTATGTTCAATGGAAGGTAATCAAGGTAAAAATTATGATATAGGCTCATTATGAGGATAAATATAATTTTCAAGGAAAAACTACAGTTAGTTTCAACACAAATGCACACCTACAGTCATATGAGGTTAAAGGCTTACCTACAAGCTAGTGAGACAAGTTAAGGGTCAATGATCTATTGAATAATTTTCAAGTGAAAATATATGGTTAAATATTATATATGTAAATGAATTAAATACATAATGAGGGGCATCAAAATATTTTAACACAATCATACCAATAAACATGATCACCTGCAACTATTCTAATGGCAATCCCTCTCACATAGCCATATGCCTTAGGGTGGAAAAGCTAAGATAATACATTCAAGTAAAGTGAGTTTTTTGAGATATTAATAAATTAAAATTTATAATTTAACATCTCCAACACCTTTATCAAGCTATCTAAAATCAAATACATGCTCTTGAAGATGAAGGTACAAGTTTGTACATATTTGGACTATGTAGAGGCCTAAAGAGCTTATTTGAGGTGTAAAATGGAAAGAAGGAGAAATAAGGGAGGTTTAAAATGGTCCAATAATTATATAAATAAAAAATAAGAGTCAAATAGTTATTATACACCTTATTCACCTCATGAACAATGACATAGAATACTGATTGTACACAGTCGCCATGAATTTTCTTAAGCAGATATGGTCATACATGGGTTGCATTAGGGTGAAAGTTTAAAAAAAAAAGTGGTAATATATTAAAGGATGAGTTTAATTATATATAAAAATAAAAAACATCATTATAAGGCACAAACCAATGAAAAGGGGAATAAACTGTAGTCTTTAAACTTGACCAAGTAGGCAACTCAAGCTAAGTTTTAGTAAAAGAGGTCTACAAGCCAAAATATGCATGATCTAATAATGAAATTTGGTGGAGAGACTCATAATGACCTAATTTACCTATAAAAAATATTTTTTAGGTATTTTTATAATGGTAACCATTCACTATTTTAGCATAGTCAACTTCATATCTATGCATGATCAACATTAGAGCCTATCTTGGAAGAACTAGTTATTTTGGGGCATCTATAGGTTAATTCAAAACATGAAATTTTTTATTAATGGTATCTGTGACCCATAAAATAATCCTATGCAATAATTAAGGTCCTAATAAAGTTTAAATACTCATTATTCTTACACAAAACTCTTGTAGTCAGTAGGTAGCCATTATAGGCCAAACAAAGCTTTTGTTAGGTTTGAGTGCTAATGAGGAGTTTAAGACTTGGAGAAGTGTTGAAACCATGAAATATGATTTTTTTAACCTAATATGTTATATTTAAGTTATCACATTAAATATTTAAATGAAAATGTTTTTTGAGGGCAAGTTTAGGCGTGAAGGAAACAAGCAAGCAACTTAGGGTAAGGTTTGAGAAAATTTGTCAACAAGCTAAAGTATGCATCCTCCAATAGTTAAAATTATTATGATTGATAATAATTACTTAATATACCTACTAATTATATTTTTAATTTAATTTTACAAGTTGAAGTTCTTGCTATTTTGACACAGTCCCCTTTATGTCTCATAATAGTCACCATTGGTGCATGCGTGATTCTTAGAGGATTAAGGTATAGCAGAGGGTTTAAAGATTTTGTAATATTTTTAGAATAATCAAGGGATGATTTTTAGTGTCTTAAACACATCTAAATATTTTTCACACTCAAAAATCCATGCAAACATGTAGGCAAGCCGGAAACCCCACAAGCAGTCTCAAAGACATAAAGAGTAATGTTAGATTTTTGATAATTTGAAGAGGATAATAAAAGTTAAATCAGGTAAATAACATGTAAACATTGTGTTTTTACCCCATATCATATTACAGGGTTCCAATAACACCAATATTTAAAATTTTCCAATTAGGTCTTAAAGCTTATTTGAAGGCCTATAACACCAAAAGACACTCTTATACCTTCTAATGAAAAGTGCCTTAATGAAGAGGTATTATGAGATGTTTTAGGTTAAATTGATATTATTTAAATTAAATAATATCAATGGGAAGGTAAAATTATTCCTTTGAGTGAATTCAAGCTTTTCAGGCTTAAGACACAAAGTTTTAGCCCCTCTTCAAATGCTCGTATCTTTTATACCATGAGGAATTGGGCCAAATGATTTTAGTATGTTTTGATTACCCATATTAAATTTAAATTAATTATTAATTTATTTTTTATAAGGTATTTATTTTCATGAACAATCTCTAAGAGCATAAGCATGTCCAGAATGTTTGCAAACCCTATAGGTAATTGTCTTTATATATGTATCTTCTCATGCCTTCTATATGGGAGTCCAATATTTTAAAGGATTTTTAACGGGTAAATGGATTAAATATAAATGTAAATAGGTGATGGAATTTTATTATACATTTTATTAATAATCATTAAGAAGATGAGTCTGTCTAGGCTGCTAAAGGAGCTTTTAAACTAGTTTTTGGTTTTTTGACTCATAGGTCCATGAAATGACCTATAATCACATGAAAATAACTTGTAACATGTATATGAATTTATAAATCACATGTGAAACCTATATATATAATAATTTGGTGCATTTGGGTGCCTAAGAGGACCAAAATGGCCCACAATGGCCTATTTTATAGGTCTTCATAGAGAAAAATAGTCTAAATCCATGAAAGAGGTCTAATGAGATCTGAATAATCATTATATACTTCTACACCTTCCCATAGGTTTTTAAGGTACTTTTTTGAGTTGAAGGGTAAAAAACCTAAGTTTTTAGATAATTTGTAAAATGTTATAGGTTTAATGGTGATTTACACCATTATTTCAAGTCTTTAAGGTTGTCCAAATATTCATTTTATTCCTCATATCCATAATATGGATGTTTTTCAGTCTTATATACATCCAAAAGTGGTTCTTATGGTGATAAAAGGTCTTGGGATAAAGTTTTAGGGAAGCTAGTTGAAGGTGGCTCAATCTTGAGAGCTCCATTAATGGAGTCTATGAGATTTGTAGGTTTCACAGAGTTTATTGTAGGTTGGAGGAGTAAAGAGGAGTTTAACATAAAGGAAAAAATAAAAAACCAAACATAAAACATAACCTCCATGGTCAATTAAACATCAAATTCTAAGTCAACTGACCATATGACAAGCATCTTTTAGAAGAGCAATTGGAAGGGGTGTAGAAGTCCAAGAGGATAATTTTAGAGGATGGAAGAGCAAGTGTATCATTTAATATGTTTTCCAAGTATTTGAATACTTTTATCATATGGTGTATCTCTAATCCAATGATAAATATTGAAGACATTTTGGACCAATTAAGGTTAATTTATTGAGAAAAGATTAATGCTAATTGATGCAAGTGTGGTTTAAAATCCATGGAAGGTAGTTGTGTCTCATTTATTAATTTATGAGTGCTTATTTATCCTCTCTCTCTCCCCTTTTACCCTATATCTCCCATTTCTCCCCCATTTGTAGGATATACTCTCATTTCACAAGGGAAAACTATGTCAAAATTTGTAAGATCTACCTTTTTAAGAAATAAGATTACTATTTCACCTATCTCTTGCCTTCAACTTATGTTTAGTAAGCTTATGCATGATGGATTTGTGAAGAAGTGTTCTTCCATGGTCATTGACATTTTTTATTACCTCATTTTAGGTATTTTCAAGCTATTATAAAGTTTGAACTTCTATTTTCATTTCTGTTAATGGATGCTTAGTGTGATTCTTACAACCCTTCTTTGCTTTGTCTATTAATTAGTGAGACTACTTTAACAAATACTTATGCAATTTGGCTAGTTTATGAGATTGTGTGAGAAAATATTGTATTTATGATGAATTATTCTTTGTTTCAAGATTAATAGAGTGTCATTTAATTTTTTTCATCACCTATTTAGTGTTCTTAGTCATCCCATACCCTTTTCATATCCATTTAAAAAAAAAATAGTTGAGGTGATCTACCAAGAGGAAGCTGACCTTATCTAGAGGTTCAAACTCATTACAAGATACCCATAACTTGAGGTTACTCTAATAGTGTAGCCTAGAGTGAGAGAGCCTAAAACATTCTCCCACAAGGGTGAAATTCTATGATACAATAGGATCCACTATATTTTTGAAAATGTCTAGACCTATATTGATAGTCTTCTAAAGAGAAAGCTTTATGTGATGAACTAAACTTTATATCTAGAAAATCTATTAACATAATTCATTTATACAAAATAACCTAATAATTTTATTAAAAATTTATGTATGTATAGGTTTCATCTCATTCTCATCTTTGAAAAAAATATTCAGTGAATTTATTCAACAAACTTGTTCAGAATTGTGCATAATCAGATTTGGCCTTCAAAACATCTATTTAGAATCTTGTCTTTGGTAGATTTTAACACTTTTCACTTATGAAAAAATATCATGAATTTTTACTTAAAATTTTGTGTTCATAGGTTTTATTCAGGATAATTATTCAAAATTAATTTTTATATATTGGGCCTATGCAAATTTATTTTCCATATATTAAATACTTCACCATTTACTCTTTGGGAATTACATTTTCTGATTTTTCACACATCATATCATTTTGGTCATTGGATAATTTATGTATAAAAACTCTTTGGAAAGATTACTTGTAACAAAAATTATCTTAAAGGAATTTGTTTGGGACTCTTGTTTGAAACATTTGTTCAAAAAATTGTTCAAAGGAAACAATTGGTTCATTTTGTTCTTCTAAACCTTTGTTTGACAAAAGTTTTTGGATCATCTAGGTCTTTAGATAAATTTTTTGGGGTTTTTATCTATCTCATTTTGGTCATCAACAAACATGTTCAAAAATTTTATTCTGCAAATTTGTTCACCTTAAAAACACTATTTTAACACTATGTCCTGACTCTATACTACTGAGAGCCATCTTGGCTTAGTAAAAAAAAGTGAAATAAGAGACAAAATGACACTTGGAAAAATATAATGATGTGTAACTCTTATTAATAATCAATAGTGCCTACATGGCATACCTACCAAATGAAGTCGAAAAGTTTGAATTGAACAAAAAAAACAAATTTATAGACATTGGAAATAATGGTGCTTGAACTAGAAATTAATGACAAATATATATCAAATCACGATAGATGAATGATGTAATCATTAATCACAAGATAAATTCAAAATTAATATCTTCCCTAATAACTAACCCTAGTTACTAGTGTTTTGAGTATATAGTGCACCCAGGAGAGTCGAACTCCTAATTTAAAACTAGGACATTGTCAACACAATAAGTTATTAATGGCATCCTCATCTATGGAATTTTGAATAACATTAACCCTCTAAATATTTTATATTGAGGATTCAAATAATTACAAATATACATTCTTTTACCATGCAATATTTAATAGTGAGTACAATAATTATTTAGCATAGTGGGAGGTGATTCACTAGGTTGATGCACATACTCATGAAGAGATATTGAATATAGATCAACTACAATTGGATGAATACCTCCTCCCATTAAATCATGTAGTATTATACTCCAATATATAAATTATTTAGGTCATACCATTCATTTATCTCCTATGATATTTGTTCTTCACTGGGAAGGTGATTAGAGGCACGTTCCCACACCATTTAGAGCACAAAATAGTTATAGCATGCACCTTGGGGAATTAATTTAAAAGGTACATATCTTTTACCATTATATATTTTGCTTATAATTTTTATATTATAGCCTCATAAAATAAGGATAAGTCCATAAATAAAACATTAAGGAACTAGATGTTTCCAGGGGAGACCATCGATTTAAAGAAGTGGCCACTATCGGTGACCAAATTTAGGATGGGAATCCATATTAAATAGGTTATGTGGATATCCCTACATATAAATCCTCCACTTTTAGTGGATTCCATTTATATAATTACTTATGAGCTTAGATTTGACATTCACTATGGGTGAGGTGATTAGTGCAAATCTATGGAAGTAGGTATTACACAAAGATAAGAGGCCCAAAGGAGGCCATTTATACATGATGCCCTACCTTCTTGATGTTATTTTTGGCATATTTTATGTTAAAAATGGGTCATTATGGATTCCATCTCTAAACTTTATAAATAATCATATATGTGATTCCTATTCCTTCAAGTATATATATGCATACACCCAAAACATTGTACACATTATAAAGGATGTCTACCCCTAGGTATGAATGGAAATTCATGAGTCCCCATTAATTAGGATATAATAAAACATCATATATATATATATTACTAATCAAGGTATATCATTTATTTTACTTATAATATACTATGATCATGGTCATAGGCCATAAGGTAGCACCCATATGCCCCAAAAAACATGTGCCTGACAAGTTGTTATAACAAGAAATAATTGACTAGTTATTATGGGGAATAAATTAGGATATGCATAAGAATAATAAGAGATACTTTCATTACTACCACCTCATGATTGGGAGAATGTGCTACATAAATCATTGATTTAAACTTTTAGGGTTTTACTTATATAATTCTTAAGCTATATTAAAGGGTTGAGATGTTAAACCAATTAAATAATATGTAATAATTAACCATCAATTTATTATGTATTTTGACTTAATTTGATTTTCTAAAAATAGTAATAAATATTCATAAAAAGTTACTTATCTATAAATTTACCATCATAGAATATTTGGTTTCATAAAAAAGGGTTCTAGATAGGTCTGAGTATCATCAATGGGCTCTCTAAGTCTAATTTCTCACTGTATAGTAGCACCCCACATAGATAGTAGCATTATGTTGTTTTAGCGTCCTCAAGATGGCACTAGTGTCCTCTTTGTAGGTCTATTCCTATTTTTTGGGAGTACCTACACCTATGTTTTAGGCTTTATTTCTACATGCATGAAATTTTTAACTCTTTATTATGCTTGGAAATCTTGATTTAGTGTACAAACCCTAATCATCCTTGAACATATGGCATGAAATAAAGATGTGTGTTCATTAGTAGAATAGGTTGCACATCCTCAACAACCTGCTATGAAGAGATTTGCCTACATACCAATACTCTAAAGAGGAATGAATATTGATATAGTTTTCCTACCAAATGCTTGGTGACATTGAAAGTGAATGTTAGAATGAGAGTGGTCTTGAATGCATTAAGTTTGTTGGTAATATTATAGTTATTGATGTCAAGAGGGAGATAATTGGCACTATGGATGTCATTGATGCCAAGAGAATTAGTCATAGAAAAAGTTGATACAGAGAAAAGCATGTATTATAATTGCACAAGATACAATATTATCATATAAAGTTGTCATGATTTTATAGATTCTATTTCTAGATGTTTACATATAATTTGATAAAAGATCCATTATGGGGTTTGTAATTGCATCTCATATATATGGTCCATAGATTTAGATGAAGAGAATGAGCCCAAAAATAAATTATCTTTGCTTTAGACCATTACTAGGGTTTATGAATAAAAATCTATGGATTTTAGTCATGGAATTCACAATAAATTTTATTTTTATGTTGATTGGATATAGGAAAGAAGTTACTTAAGTTATAATTTAAGCCTTCCTCCTCATTATGAAAATGACCCCTTTGACCTAGCGATTAGTGGCTCAAAAAAGTGATCAAAGACTTTAATATTCCTAAGTCCTTGAATTAAGATTTATTTGAGCTTGATCAATGGTTAGCACTTAATCACATGATTTAGATTCAATGATGCATAATGAATTCAATATGTCAAAGGTACCTAAAAGTGAATGTGCTAGTGACATGTGTCAGATTCATATGAGCTGTTAGACAAAGATCCAATGATCATATTACTCTATCAAGGGATCTAAAAATTCATGTGTGATCATATAATGAATATCAATAGAGCTCATGAATTCAAAGAATTTAAATATTCAATGATCAACATGAAGATGCCACATGTCACAATCATGGGCACTGATAACGTGCATAAGGCACATGAGTGTTCCAAGTGTCACGAGTATGAGCATTGACAATGTGTAGAAGGCACATGAGAGTACCAAGTGTGAAAATCATGAAGAATGATATTAAATTTATCAAAAGCCACATGAGACTACTAAGTGTCCTGATCTTGGGAGATTGAGATAAAGATTAATGGTTGTGACTTAAAATTGAAGAGTTAAAGTTTGGAATCTTGAAAAGACCTAATGGAGTGAATGTGATTATTAGATTTAGATTAATAAATGTGTTTTAAATTATAAGAATTAAATATTGAAAGCTCATAAGAATATAGCAGAGTGTGTGAGCTTGATCTAATTGTTGTTTTTTAAAGTTAGGACAATTAAACGAGGATCATGGCATGAAACTTAAGATCCATGGTTAGTATTTAAAGATATGTTCATCTCAATGGTCAAGTGATGGAATATATAGGTAATCTACATTTTATGATATATATATATATATATATATATATATATATATAATGATATATATTGTTGTAATTGATCCAAAGTATGTAAAATAGCATGTGTATCAAAACTAGAGCTTGATATATGCTAAATATAGTAAAATACAAAGAATTATTGTGGTGTTGGTGAATTCAAGAAGAAAGAAACTTGTCATTATAGAAAATATGAATTGATTTCCAAGAGTAGAGTGTGATGTGTTAATGACCAAGTGTAATCATAGAGAAGATGTGAGACCTAGATATATATGTCATCTAGGATACACACTAAGTGTGGAATGATGAGTGGAATTGAGTTGAATTGAGAGTGAGTGAGGAAAAGAGATACAGTGTAGAGAATGAGTATTTATAGAATAGGTCTATAACATATAATTGGATTCATTGTTTAATCAATTTTATAATCTAGAGTTGTAGCTCCATAATAGATTTGATTGGTAGGTTCCATCAAAATAGCTAAGTTGGTGCTCAATTAGGGATTATGTGATACCCTAGTGTAGGTGCTCTTAAATTAGGGGATAGGTGTCTCTTTAGGGTTAGTACCCTTAAACATTGTCACTAGTGAGATTTTAATTTTGAAACTAGTTTAGGACAGTAGATTCTAATAGCTATTTTCACTATGGTTTTTCCCATTTTGGGTTTTCTACATAAACTAAGTGGTATGTCTTTTGTGTGTGTGTGTAATATTTGTATATAATTTTAAATTTGAATTAAAGGTATTAAAGGAATAATTTTATTAAATATATTGATTCATCCCCCCTCTTAATAAATATTTGTGCTCCAAAAATTGTTATGATAGCCCTAGTTCCTTAGAATAAGCTTAATTAGTTTAGGTAGATCTTTGATAGTGAACTCAAATGGATAGTCAAGAAGGATCTTCCTCTAACAAAGCACCTCTTTTTGATGGATAAAAATATGTATATTAAAACATTATAATTGAATCATATTTATCCTCATTATGGTTTGATGTATAGATGCACATTGTAAATGGATATACAACTCTTGTTACAACTCCTATTGATTAGGCTACAAAGAAGGCACATGAGAGCAATGCCAAAGTAAAAAATGTTATTCTTTTTGGATTGTCTAACTTAGATTGTGTCAAAGTAATGAATTGTCAAAATACATTGGATATCTAGAACAAGATGAAAATCATCTATAAAGGTGATGATAAGGTAATGTAGGCCAAGCTATAAACATACAAAGGCAAGTTTGAAAGTCTTAAAAGGAATGAAGAATAGAAAATTATAGACTACCTCCTCAAAGTAGATGAAATAGAAAATGAAATTAGAGGCTTTGGATAAGATATTAAATATTAATTCATTGTCAAAAATGACCTAATATCTCTACCATAAAAGTATGATTCTAAATTGTATACAATAGAGGAAGCAAGAGATATAGATAAGCTCACTATTGATGAGTTACATAGAACCTTCATAGCCTATGAGATGACAATAGGAGAAGTAGATAATTTTAATAGATAATCTACATTCAAAGCATCCAAATAAGAAAAAATAGAAGCACTTACATCTAGATCTGAGGAGACTACTAAAAAAGAATCCAACTTTATTAGAAAATTAAGATGAAGGTCTGGAAATTATAAAGTTAAGCTACCCTTTAAATGCTTTAATTGTGGTAAGGTAAGAAATTTTGATTTTAAATACCCAGATAACAAAAATGATAACTCTAAGAAAGAAAAGGATAGTAAAAATATGAAACCCCACTACTCCAAGAAGAAAAAAATATTAAAAATATGAAGGGATTTACATAAAAGAAGATAGTGATTTATTATATGAGTGTGATAGCTCAAATGATGACCATGATTGTGCCTTTTTGATTGAGGGAAATGAATCCCTATTCATGGCATTGGAATAAGCTTCTATGGGTCAATAAAAATAATAATTTTAAGACTTTGATGAAGAAGAGGAAGGAGAAGTGGATCTAGAGGGTGAACTTATTTGTGCTCTAGATGAAATTGAAAAGCTAAGAAAAGAGAACTCAAAGTAGAAGTAGGCACAAAAGGAGATTGAAAAAGTATCTAAAAGTCTTGAAAATATGATCAGATGGTAGTTATCCTAAAGATACAACTCAAAGAGGTTAAAAAAAAGAATATTTAGTCAAATTTGAACTACAGTCTGAATCTAATGAATGTATGAAGTTAGAAGCATAAATAGTGGCTTTGAGAAAGTAACATGAAAAATTTAAAGAGAAAATATACAAATGTCTAAAACTGAAAGGAGGTTCAAAAATTCTTAATGAATTTATCAACTCTCTAAATCCATCAAAATATAAATATGGTCTTGGTTTTGAAAATGGGAAAATTCCCATAACCATTACATCTACAAATTTATCTAACTTCAAAGTAGAAGGAGAGTTAAGAAAAAAGAAAGAAAAAGCTTCTTAGAACATAATTACCTATTGAGAGGGGGGTGAATTAGTAAATTGATTAAATTATTCCTTTAAATACTTTTTAATCATATTAAAAACATATGCAAAGATCACATACACACAAATAAACATAACACCATATGTATATGTGGAAAAACCACTATGGTAAAAACCATGGTGAGAAACAGTTGCTAGAATATATTGCTCTAATCTAGAATTATAGTCAAAACCTCATTGATTACAAAATTTAAGGGAATCAACCCTAAGGAGACAATAAGACCCTAGTTTAAGAGCACCTACTCTAAGGAGGCACCAACTCCCTAACTGAGTACCAACTCAGCTTATCTAATGGCACCCACTAATCAGATTTACATTCAAAATATGGATCTACAACTCTAGATTATAATAATAACTCATAAATGAATCTAATTCCAACTCTTTATTATAATTATATTCTATAACTAATCAAACTCTACTCTTCATCTCTCTGTTCTCTTCCACTCTAGCCCTCTTCCTCTATATTTCTATATTTTTTATTTGACATAATTTAACCACTTCAACATCTTTTTTCTCTCTATCTCTCTCTTAATTAGACTTAGTTAAATAGCATTGGAATGTATCCTAAATGACATATATATAAGCATCATATTTAGGTATTGTTTCTTCTCTATTTTCACACTTGGTTTGTAACACATCACACCAATTCTAAACTCGATTTAGATTTATTGAAAAAATTTCCCATGTTTAATTCATTATCCACCACCATGATTATTTGTCTCATTACTATTTTTATCATATAATGAGCTCTATATTTTATGCACATGCCATGTTACATAAATTTTATCGATCACAAAAATCTATTTTCTTGTCTGTGTCATATTCATAGCTTAACTACATGTTCCATCACTTGAATGTGGGGATGAACACATATTTAATTATTATAATTTGATCTTAAGTTTCTTTCCATGATATAATGATCCTTATTCAATTTTATCAAATTTAAAATGCATTTTTTAGATCAATTTTTGATAGGCTCACCCAATCCATTGGATATTTGTATGCTTATAAGATTTAATGTTTCAACTTTAAAATGCATCCATTAGATATTTTGATCTAAACTCTCACATGCTATTAGATATTCAAAGTTTCATGAAATTTACCTTTGTCTAAAATTAGACATTGATCTCTTAATCTCATCTCATTGATTCTTGAGTCTTTGGAATGAATACGATCCATCGATATTGTCAAACTAGCTCCATCTTTCACTCACCTTTGTGTCATTAAACATTGAGCACTTGATTCCATTGAGTCCATTCACTCCATTATATCTTTATTTCATGATCACCCATTCACTATTAAATCTTTTGAAAATCTCAAAATTTATCTCTAATAAGCTCCCATGAATGTGACACTTGGAATTATCACATTCCTTCTACACCTTTATTATTAGTTCCCACTATTGAGACACTTAACATTCCCACATTAATATTTGACTATATGAATTTCAACTAATCTATAGATTAATTGTGCAAGATCTATGATTTTGACACTTATCACTAGTGTATTTACTCATAAGTACCTTTGACAAATTAACATTGGTCCACTTTGTTGGATCTTCAATGTATGATTAAACACTTACCCTAGATTAAGCTGGGATAAATCTTAAGTGGAGGACTTAAGAAATATAAAGTCTTAGAATATTACTTGATTTGATAATTACTAGGTCAAAGGGGCTGATTGCATAATTATGAGAAAGACTTAATTTATAACCTAATTAATTGGTTCCCATCTATAGTTAGTCAACATAAAACTAGAACATACCTATGAATGCCATAGATTAAACCCTTAGGGTTTTAACTAAGAAACCCTATAATGTTTGAGAGCTAAAATAAATCAATTATGTATTAATTTATTCTAAATTGAACCTATAGACCATATATTTAAGATGATTTTGAAAAACCCATAACAAACCTTCTATTAATTGCTCTTCAAGTGGTCAAAAAATGGTCTCTATAAAATTATGACAACTTTGCACTGTGCAACTATAAAACATGATATTCTCTCCAATCTCATGCCAGTAATCTCCCTTTTCACATAAAAGATAATAATATTTCCAAAAATATTTCATTTTAGCATTGATGGCAAACTAAATGCTCTCATATTATAATACTATTCTCCTTCTCTGGTATTACTTGCATTGGATTCTGATGAACTTGAGCTGAAACTATTTATACCAAACTTTCTCTCCTTTAGGTAATGCAACATTTTCCTAAACTCAACTTGGACACATGCTCTACTCTTTCAAACTTTTACAAATATCATTTTCATTTTTTTCCCCATTTTACATCAATGGAAAAGGGACTCCCACTTTCTCACAATTTGTCCAATAATATGCAACCATCAAGGAGTTTGCCTGACTCCCCCCTCCTTTATCTAGATAAAGAAGTTTTTCCAAGAATATGTAACCATTAACTCATTATAAATTTTCAAAAATATGCACATATAAGTTGCCTTTTATCACTTTTAGGGATTAACAATACTTTTGTGATACTCAACTTAGACTTATGCACTATTACTAGAATTTAGTGATGTGATGCAAGAGCCACCATTCCCAATTTATATCTTAGATAATCAAATTTTTCCTTGGAAAGACGTTTGGTGAATATGTATACAACTTAATCCTTAGTTATCACATACTCCATTGTGACCTCTTGATCTACAAACTTTCCTCCTAAGAAGTGATACATTATTAATATGTTCTTGGTTCTGGAATGCATCACTAGATTATTTGATATGTTAGTAGAACTTGAATTATCACAAAGAATATATATAGGTGATTTTTACTCTACCTTGATGTCTTTGAGTGCTTGTTTCATCCACAAGACTTGAATGAAACGTGACACTACTACCATTTACTCTGCTTCTACTATATAAAGAATAACCGAATCTTGGTTTTTGCTCAACCATGAAACAAGTTTGTTTCCAAGAAAAAATGCACCATCACTAGTGCTTCTTATACCATCCAAACTTCTTACCCAACCAACATCTGTATATGTTGTTAGAGTGAAATATTCATCTTTAAGATATGATATACCATAGTCAATTATACTCTTGATGTATGTAAATATTATTTTCACTATATTGACATGTGAGTATTTAGGATTAGCTTGAAATATTACAACCATGAATACTACTTACATGATATCAGGTCTTGATGTAGTTAGGTATAACAAGATACTTATCATTTATCTATACATAGTTTTATTTACATCTAGGGACTCATAATCTTTTATCAACTTACATCTAATTATCATGGGAGCACTAAATGGTCTATTGTCTTCTATTACAAACTTTTTGAGCATTTCCTTATCATAGTTGGTTTGAGATATAAATATCCATTCATGAGTTTGTGAAATATTTAGTCCAAGGAGGAAATAAATTTCTCCAAGCATAAACATCTCAAACTCATTTTTCATTTGAGTAGCAAAGTCTTTGCACATTTTATTATCATTGAAACCAAAAATGATATCATCTACATAGACAAAAACAATCAAAATATACTCACATTTGATTTGAAGTACAAAATACTATATACACATCCTTTATTGAATCTTTGTTGTTATAATTATTGGTCTAATCTTGAATACCATTCTCTAGGTCATTATTTTAGAACATACAGAGCTTTATTAATTATACACACATAATATTCCTCCTCAGATAGCTAAAAACCTTTAGGTTGTTCTATGTAAACTTCCTCTTTGAGGTTCCATTCAAGAAATCAGAATTAACATCCATTTGATAGAATTTTAACTTATTATAAACAAAGAATCCTAGAAACATTCTTATGGCTTCCAATATAAAAACTAGAGAAAATTTTTCCTCAAAATATATGCCCCCAACTTGTGCATATCCTTTACACACCAATATTTCCTTATTCCTTATAATAGTTTCGTCCTTATTGAGCTTAATTTTAAAGACCCATTTTGTACCTATTACATTCTTATTTTAATGTCTTGGAACTAATTCCCAAGTTTTGTTCTTTTTAGTTTGGATCAATTCTTCTTCCATGGATTTTAGGAAATTCACATCCTTACTATCTTGAACATAGCTCTTAGGCTCAATTTTAGACATTAGATCAAAACTCACTTGCTCCTTATTCATTACAATTATTTTCCTTAATTGAACTCCTTCATTTTTATTACCAATGATCTACTCTATAAGATGATACTTTTGAATAAATATTGTAGGTTATTTTTCAT
The DNA here is from genome assembly GCA_037957365.1 of Torreya grandis. Lineage (NCBI taxonomy): Eukaryota > Viridiplantae > Streptophyta > Pinopsida > Cupressales > Taxaceae > Torreya > Torreya grandis. Next base: position 3,563,803 of record JARHVA010001295.1, on the reverse strand, counting down.
TTACTTCTTCATGATCTTCATTAGTTTCTTTCTCTTCATAATTTGATTCTTCATTACAAATTTATCTATTAGGTTTAACATGTTTCAAGCCTTCTTCAACATTGATATTGATGCTCTCTAAAATCTTGTGTAACCTTTTGTTGTAATATATGTAGGCTTTTATTTGGGTGGAATTAATAATATATATTATATGAAATCAAAATTACATGGTGTATAATGAATTAGTGATGGATCGAATAAGATAGAGCACACCTACACTTTTGATTGGGTATACACTTGTTAAGATGGATTATGACCAATACAGAGATCTACTAGACTTTATTAAGGGGTAAATTATATAAATGATCATAATACATCATCTTAGGAAGGGTTCCAAAGCCTAAAATCTAACACAATCATATAATAACCATAACATAGCTCTATGAGTTCATGTTCACTTATGTAATAAACAAGAAAGTAAACTATTCTAATAATAAGAAAAGTAAACTAATATAGTGTGCACCAAAGCTTGTGGCACAAAGTATGGGTTATAACAAAATAAATAATTAAATAAAAACTTAACTAATCATACATAGGAGACATATACTCACATCAATGTATATATAATCCTAATACATATAAGATAATAATACATACTACATTATCTATCTACTCTTACAAAAAAGAAATGAATTTAGGAATACTTACCTTTGAATATGAACCTACTGAGTCTCAACCTCTCCATTTGCCAAGGTACTTCACAAGAGATTATTGTGGCTTGTAAGGATAACCAAGATACATCATCTCTAAGCTACATGATCTACTTAATAATTTAAAATACTTTTGCACAAGACAAGATCAAAGCTCCAAAATAAATTATTAAACCCTAAATCTTTATTCCTCAAGTAGAATGGTCAATAAGTAGATGTTTTTATCACTTATTTCATTAATTCTTTGCTCTTTTTTAACTCTTATGAAATGGTGGTAAATTACCTTGTACATATAATAGTAATTTGCCTAAAAAAAATTCAAACATGTCATCTATACTAGGTCAACTGGGTCAACCTAGTACATTCTCTAGCTAATGCATAATGTATGTACTAAGTTGGCTAGGATGCAAACAAGTCAAAATAGCTAAAGTGTCCCCAAAATACAATAGGTCAACTAGGTCAAACTAGTGTACTAAATAGATAAAAAAATGTAATAAGGCAATAAATGAAGGAATAAATCATGAAAAATGATAGGAATGGTTAGGCAAGAGAGAAATAAGCTTAAGGTTCAAGATTTTAGGAGATAAGTGTGTAGATGGAAAGTGGAAAAAGAAAAAACAATCTTATGAAGCACTAATGGTCTTCCCACCCCTTTCCCAGTGTACCCCTTAAGGCATGCACTAAAATAGATTGAGACTCAATAGGTTCTTGCAAAATATAAAGTTTCAATAATCAGTAAAAGTTTGGAAATATTATCTATATACATATGCCCCAACTGAATCTCATCACGTGCCATGTAATTGGAACATGGGATGGTGATTTGGAGATAGAAAATGATAAAACATAATGTTGATGCTAAGTATGGTGCAGTAAGTAGTAAATAAGATAAATGAATGGACTGAATTGAAAAATAGACCTTTAACATACCTTAGTTCCATAGATAAATAAGTAGATGGTGAAAAAAATGAGGGTGTCTAATGTAGAGTACACTAGGTAAACCTATAGAAGTTAGTGCAAAAAATAAATAAAATATAATTTTGGAAAATAGCCATATAGTGGTTAGATTGGGATTTTAGGAAAATTTGGAAATTTAGGATTTTTAATATAAGGCTAGAATATAAAAGGTAAATGATTGAAAAAATGAATGAAAATAAATGATAAATGATTAGAAAATAAATGACAAATTATTTGAAAATGAAGGAAATATGATAAGAAAAGTATGAAAAATGATAAGAAAATATGTAAAATAGAAATTCTAAAAAGGAATGTAAAACATAATAACTCATGTTGAGAAGCATGTAAAACATGAATGACAAATGAAATATCAATGCCAGACATATCTAACAAAGATATGTAAGAAGGTAAAAAGTAACCTCATATAAGATAGGCATGAAAGAATTAAACATAAAGAAAAGTATGAAATAATTTCAAATGAAATGTAATTCAATATGGGAGACAAACATGAAGAAAGCATACATAAAGAAAAACATGTAAAAATGGCAAAAGGGTGTAGACTTAGCTATCTACAATAAAAGCACAACAAAATCATGATAAATGAAAAAAATAAAGGTAAAGTAAATTTATTAAATGTAAAATGAAGTGAATAATATGATCCAAAGTTACTCAAACATTTTGTTTTGTGTCTAAAGATAGATAAAACTAAAACAAATTAGTGCTAGCATGTTTTTAAGAAATGAAGAAGAAGAAATTTAAAGAAGAGGGAAAACAGATTTGGAATCACAATTTGTCTATCAAAGGGGGAAAATGAAATGGCTAGATGGGATAATTAATGAAAAACTAAGGTATAAAAATTATTTATAAAAGTCAAGACACTCAAATTTGGTTTGTCAAAGCAAGAGGACTATCGACATTAGTGACTCTGAATAACTTCTCTTAACCACACAAGTCTTGGGTAAACAAATAGAGTATATAGATCATCCCATGAAGGCTATATTCATGAAAATTAAAATGGACCTACCTCCCTATGACATGTTCCTTGCTCTTTAGGACCCTTTATAGATCCACTGGTCCACTATGAAGATTGGGTACTTGCATGAGAAAGTAGGTAGGACCATAGATTTTTTTGAATTCCCCTATTCCAATATACTGGCTACCACACCCCAAAGAATTTTGGATCTATGTGAAGCTGAATGTGGAGTTTGAGATTTGATTAGAGATAGGAGGTGTTCTTTTAATCACATCTTTTTATGTGATTTGACTTTTGAGATTTGTATGTTGCCTTTTAGATATCATTTCGTTTTGTTTCAAATGATTTGGCTTTTAACTTTCTTGATATATTTTTCTATTCCTCTTCCATATGGATTTGAAAAAAAAATGTGGGTGATAAATATGAATTTCATTTGAAAACTTGGGATAAGGTTTCTATGAGAGATAACATAAAAGAGCATGGGGTCTAAGAGTCTCATAAATCTAGGTGAAATAAAAGTGTTATCTTGACTTTGACTATGTTTTATCCAATGTGGAGGTGAAGGGGAAATCAAGAGGAATGATATATGGACAATTTAAATATATTTAAAGTGTAAAAAACTATGACAACAAGAAAAAGAGGGATATAATGATACAAAAGGTGTGATTATTTATCATAAAAAAGAGGGAAATGGAGGAAAACATGCTAACATAGACTGTTTGTAAACTCCATCTAGAAAATGAAGAAAAATATAAACTTAGAACAAAGATCACAAAGAACATGAAAATAATGGTAATTTTATGAGGAGGGTCGGGTCATATCCATGGTCTTACCTTATAATTGCATAAAAGATAAACACAATGGGTGCCAAAAAGAAACATGTAAAATAAATAAAATGAGGTAAGCAAAAATATGGTGGTTTTATGAGTGATGTCAAGTCCTATCCATAGTATTAAAAATAAAATCTTAAAATAAAAACCCAAGATGTGTCAAAAAGATAAAATGTAAGAAGATAAAGAAGACTATGGTACATCAATAGGTAAATGCTAAATAACGGGGCAAAAAACTATCATAAATCTAATAAGGCAAAGAATGACATAAAGAAACAAAAGATAAGAGAGATATATAAAAAATGAAAACAAATTCCAAATTTGATGTATAAAAAAAACCAAAAGAACATAAAGAAAAATTATGATGCTTAGGAAAGTGAAATTAAAAGGAAAAAATGCATAAAAATAAAGAAACATGAGACAAAAAGAACAAGTAAAATCTATGTTAATGTATGTATCAAAGATGAACATGTGAAATATAAGTCTTTAAGTCTCAAAATGTTTCTTTAAGCTATATTTGTTTTTTATTATGTATTGGAGAAGAAGAGTGGGCATTGCTAGATGCCCCAAAGAGTAAGTGGATGCAAGGATGGGCATCAAAAGATGCCCCAAATTTTGAATGGATATGTGGATGGGAATCACAAGATGCCCCAAAGTCTAAAGAGACATGTGGATTGGCATCACATGATGCCCCAACATGTGAGTTGGAGTGAGGCAACATTTAAATATTATAATGATATATATTGGATTGATAAGTGTATTTGGAAATAGATAAATGTGTTGGTTTGTTAGATTTTAAGGAGGTTGAATGTGACATATGATGTGATAAGTGTATTTGGAAATAGATAAATGTGTTGGTTTGTTAGATTTTAAGGAGGTTGAATGTGACATATGATGTGTAGAAGAGGTATGAAGTGATAAAGGAGGTAAATGAGGACCATGTATGATATACTTTGGAGTTAGAATTTGAATTAGGTATTATTTTGGTTCATGTCACCTAAGAGTTTGAATTTTAATGGATGCCACAACATATTTAAAGTTATTCATGTGAATTATCCTTTCCTTATTGGTATAGGAAGAAGGACTAACTATTGTTTGAAAAAAATTAGTAGATGAGGTATAGTTATGGGTGATTATTGTTATTATTAATTAGGTGATTGATGTTGATGTTGATGTGATTATGTTTATTGAGATTTAATGTGAGAAGCTTAAAGATAATCTTGATAACATTGTTTTGTGGGAGTATCAAGATTGAAATGTGGACTAAACAAGGAATAAATAAGAAATAAGTGAAGATCATGATAAGACTCATGAGAATTACCTATAGTAACATGCCACAAACAAAATTTATCTATATTGTACCATTTTTTAGGAGGTTTGGAAGGATCAAAGAACATAGGTTTAGAAGGTGGAAATTTATCTTTAAGTTATTCTAGACTCAAGGGAGGGTAGGTTGGGTTAACTGGTTGAATTAGATTCTCCATGTTGATGTTGGGGAGACTTAGATGGATAAATGGTATGAGAATAAGATTAAAAATATGTTTTAGTAGTTACTTGAGGTATTTCAAATTGAGTCATAAGAAAGTCTTGTCTTTTTACATGGTCTTGGGCTTCTTCTAAAAGTTTTGGTGAAAAAATTTGAACTTTGTATAGAAGAGAAGGTTTAAGATTAGTGACAAATAGTTTTGAAAGAGTATCATCATTCATGTTATGATCCACTTTATGAGAAAGATACTTCCATTTCTTGATGAAAGCATTAGTTGATTCATTAGGAAGTTGTTTAGCATTGATGAAATAGCTAATGTAATTTTCAAGAAGGTCGTCATGTTGGAATTACTTCACTAGAGTATTGACTAAATCTTCTAGATGTGAGATGGAATGTCTAGGTAGTTGGTTGAACCATTCATTTTCATCACCAAAAAAGGTTTTGGATAAGAACTTGGTGGTATCAAATGTGTTAGTTTGTATCCATTCCTTATAGAGATTACCAAAAGACTTAAGAAAGATAGTAGGGTCCTTAGTCCCATTAGTTGGAGAAATGTTTCCAATATCTATGGATGTAATGAATGGGGATAAAGAATCATTTTGAAGATGTTAATAATTTTATTATTCATTAGAGGTTGAGTGATGGCATTCCCATTAGCATATCTAAGAGGAGGAGGGATATAATTTTGATTTGGTTGGGATGTTATAAATTGAGATGGTTGACTAATCATGTTGCATAAGTGTTGTTGCATGTTCATTATTTAAAAATGATTAGAAGTTTTCATGATGTTCATTTGTTGAATGACATCGGCAAGAGGTTGAGTTTTATGAATAGGTGGGTTTAAAGGTGGGGTATTAGTGTTGATAGGAAGAGAATTGTAAGTGTTTATGGGAGGAAGATACTTTGTAGGTGGAGGATTCCCAACATTGGTGTTAATTGTCTTAATTGTTGTAGAAGAAGAAGAAAGCTTGGTAAGTCCACCATTCCTGTTAGGAGTGTCGATAGTATTATCATCAAAGTTTTTAAATAATTGGGAACTATCTAGATTGTTAATTTGATTAGTATTATATGGTGGAATCCAAAAATTGGTATTGTGAGGAGGATTATGATGAAGGATCTCAACTACATTGCATTGTGTACTGAGTGCTTTAGGCTTAGGAGAAGGGGAAGGAAGAAATTAGAGAATCTCATTTGAGGTAATGAAATAAGTGAGGTTATTATCTAATTACTTAATAATGCACTATTATTGACTAAGGGAAGGTTGAAAATATTTCATCATGATGAAACAAGATTAGATAACCACATAAGGAGAATAAGAAGTGACAGAATATAGTACTAGGTTGATCTGGTCGACCTAGTGTAAAAACAAGGACTGTAAAACTATACAGGGTTGACTAGGTTGATCTGCTATAATGTATAAAGATTGGAAAAAAGGTAAAAGAGGATAAAAATAGTTCTAGGTTGACTAGGTTGACCTATTATAGTGCATAGGTTCTAAAAAAGATACTAGGATGATAAGATTGACCTAGTACAATAGACAAGTTCTGATTTCTTGTTTTTCCTATATCTTTAGTTCTACTTATCCATTTTACAAACCATAAAATATGTTGGATTAGTGATGATGTATAAAAGATGATAATTTTGATATCAAGTTATGAAATAATATGGAACTAGGTCAACGTAGTTGACTATGCTAGAGTAGTTTTAAACACTACAAACTGTGAAAGGAAAGTACAAAAACAAAAAGATATAGAGAAGTAGAAACTAACCTAAGTAGATTAAAGATGTAAATGAGAAATATTATTGATATATAATCTTGGAGAAAATTGATCCAATCTATAGAACTAGTTTGAGCTGGTCGACCAAGCTATACAACAACCTACTGTAAAATCTAAAAAAGTGCTGAAAATACACTAGGTCAGCCTAGTGGACCTAGTTGGTTGGATTAGAAGTCTAGAAATATACTAGTTTGACCTAGTCAACCTAGTAGTCTAGAAACCTAAAAACCTACACATAGAGATAAATAGTTGGGTTGACAGAATCGATATAATAGGTCAAAATATATGATAAAAAGAATGAAATAAGTGAAAGAAATCTTACAAGGGTTAGTTTCATGTCAAGTTCACTAAAATGTATGCAATTAGATTTTCATGATTCACAATGAATTAATCCTAATTGAAATAAGATAGAGCACACCTGCACTTATAATTGGGTATATACTTGTTAAGCGGGAGCATGATCAATATGGGGATTTGCTAGACTCGATTAAGGGATCACTTGTATCAATTGTCACAACACATCATGCTAGGAAGAGTTATAAATCCTATAGTATAACATAATATCAAAACAAACCTAAAATATCCCTATGATTTGATGTTAACTTATGTAATAAACAACAAAGTTAAATATTTTAATAATAATAAAATTAAACTAATCTAGTGCACACCAAAGCTTGTGACACAATGTGGGGGGTTAGAACAAAACAAATGAACAAAAAATAAAGTAAGCATGCATAGAAGACATATACTCACATCAATGTATATAAAATCCTAATACATGGAAGAGAATCATACATACTACACGATCTATCTACTCTTACAAAGGAGAAATAAAGTTAGGAATACTTACCTTTGAAGATGAACCTATTGAGTCTCAACTTCTCCCTTGGCCAAGGTGCTTCACAAGAGATTGTTATAGCTTGTAAGGATAACCAATATAAATTATCTCTAAGATACATAACCAACCTAAGAATATGCTTAATAGCACCTATTTATTCTTCGAGTAGAATGGTTAATAAGTATATTTATTCGCACATCTTCACTTAATTATTTTCTCTCTTTTGACTTTAATGAAATGGTGGTAAATGACCTTGTATATATAGTAGTAAGTTGCCTAAAAACCATTCAAACATGTCAACTATACTAGGTCAACTGGGTCAACCTATTACATTCTTGAGCTAATGCCTAAAGTATAATGTAGGTTGACCATGATGTAAAAAAATCAAAAGAGCTAAAGTGTCCCTAAAATACACTAGGTTGACCAAGTTGACCTAGTGTACTAAATGGGTAAATAAGTTACTAAGGAAAGAAATGAAGGAATAAAGCATGATAAATTATAATAATGGTTATTCAAGGGAGAAATGATATTAGGGTTCAAGTTTTTAGGAAACAAGTGTGTAGATGGAAAGTGAAAAAATGAATAATAATCTTATGAAGCACCGATGTTCTACCCACCCTTTTCCCAGTGCACCCTTTAAGGCATATAATCAGAGAGATTAAGACATGATATGTTCCTACAAGGCACAAAGTATTAGTGACTAGCAAAATTTTTAAAATATAATGTGTATACAAATATTGTTTCATCTCATCTTGATTCAAAGCTTCCCAAATTATCTTTTTTTGTCTTGATGTAGCATTTAATTTCAAACACTCTAAAATACTTATCAAAGGTAAGGTTTCTATAACATAGTTCATAAGAGGTTTTATCAATGATTACCCTTAGTTAAACTATATCAAAGATATATACTTGTGTTTGGACTACTTCTCTCTAGTATCCATTAGGTAACTTGGCCTCTTTTAGCATTATGATGGCCATTTGTTTGACTGTCTTATTCTTTCTCTCAATAACTCCATTATATTATGGAGTCCTTGTTGTAGATTAATGCCTTTTGATTCCATGATTCTCATAGTACTCAATGAACTCATTTGAGGTGAATTATCCACCTCTATTAGATCTTAACCATTTGATGTTTCATCTAATCTCATTTTATACCATGACCCTAAATATCTTGAATCTTTCAAATACCTAATACTTATCCTTCAAAAATTTTACTATGTCATTTTTTAAGTATTCATCTATAAATATTATGAATTATCTCTCTCCTTTATATCCTCTTATCTTATTATGACCACAAAGATCAGTATGAAATAATTTTGAAGGATTTATAGTTGCATACTCCTTTCTTTAAAATCCAACCCTTGTTTGCTTGCCTTCTTGACATTCCTTGCAAGTAGTGTCTACATGTTTGGTTATCTTAGGCATGTGTCTAACAAATTTATTTGATCTCATCTTTACCAGCTTGTAAAAATTAACATGGCCCATTCTTCTATGCCATAACCAAATCTCATAAATATTTCCTATCAGATAACTATTATCATCCACTTCATTCAAATTATAAATGTTGCTTTCAATTCTTTTCCCTTCTACAAATAATCTTCTTTATCTCCTTATCTTACATCTTTCTACATTAATTGTGACCTTATATCCATTGTCACACATTTGGCTAACACTTAGTAGATTATGCTTCAATCCTTCAACAAAAAGGATATCATGTGTATGAATTTTTCCATCTATGTTCAAGGTTTATTTACCTTCGATATTTAATATAGTGTTGTTTCCCAAGCTGATAAATCCTTATATTTTCTTAGTTTGAGGAACTTTATCTTATCACTAGTAATATTTTCTGGGAAATCACTATCTATTACCTAGAAATTATATTCTTTAGCATGGAGTGCAATTTGAGTAATCATAGATTGATATTTCACTTTCCACACATCCTGAGGTTTCTTGTTTGGCTTATTTTTCCTTTCTTCATAGACTTGTGAACCTTTGTTCATATTGGGAGGCATGACTTTCTTTTCACTTTATATTTTTGATATTACAAAGTTTTTAATACACTATTTAGGTGTGTGACTAAAATTATTTCAATTGTAGCATATTAAATTTGTATCTAACAAGGGTGAAAATGAATTTCTACTTAATTTTTTTTTCATTTTAGGTACAACAATAAAATTAATATCCCTATGACAAAACTGATTATAGGTATAACAATAACCATAGAAAGATGAGGAATACCTAGTCATAGCATTTCTTTATGCACGATGAGGAACTCTTCTAAACTATGTCTTATTCAATTCTCTCACTCTTCTGTAACCTTCTATATTAGCTACCTTTGTCTTCTTCTTCTATTTAGTATTATTTTATCCTTCAAATTTATTCACATCAGTAGTGCTTGTGTCTATATTTTTATTCTTGAAATTTTTATCTTTCTTTGTTCCTAATTCTCTTTCTACTCTGAGGTTGTTATATAAATTTACAGATGTACTAGTTATGAAACTTTTTCCTTTTTCACAACCAAGACCAAATCTTTCTTTTGATGGCTTTTAAGAGTTGATTAACTCATCAAGAATTACTTAACATCCTTTCATCTTATAATTTTGTCTAATTATTCTTTAACTTTCTCAATTTCTTTTCTCAAAGCCATTATTTCTTCTTCTAATTTTATGCACTCATTATATTTAGATTTTAGTTCAATTTTGAATACATATTCTATTCTTTTGGCCTTTTTAACTTGTGTCTTTAGGCTAACCACCATCTGATCAGATTTTCAAGACTTTTGGACACCTTTTCAATCTTACTTTGTCTAAGCTTCTTCTATTTTTAGTTCTCTTTTCTTATCTTGTCAATTTCATCGAGAGCATAAATGAGTTCACACTCTACTTCCACTTCTTATTCATTTGAGTCTTCAACTTCTCTTGATCTAGAGAATTGATCCTAATATCATAAATAGGACTTCCTTTTCATCAGCCATAAAAACATAGTTATGGTCATCATCAAAGCTATCAAAATCATCAAATGAATCACTGTCATCTTTTGTGTACAAGCCTTTGTTTTGTTTTTAAGTTCTTATTCTTGGAATAGTTGAGTTTCATCTTTACTATCCTCTTCTTGCTCAGAGCTATCATTTTTTTTACAAGGGTATTTAGCAACAAAATGTCCTAATTTACCATAGTTAAATCATTTAAAGGGTTACTTACCTTTGTACTTTCTAGACCCTCTTCTTAGTATTTTGATGAAGTTAGATTATTCTTTATCAGTCTTCTCATATCCATATGTAGGTACTTCTACCTTTACTAGTTTGGATACTTTGAATGCAAATTTTCTCTTAAAGGTATCTATTTCTCCCATTCTCATCTCATATGTTGTGAATGTTCTATACAACTCATAACTGATGAGCTTATCCAGATCTCTTTCTTCCTCTATTATAGATATTTTTGAGTCATACCTTGATGGTAGGGATCTTATGATCTTTTTAATAATTACCATATATTTCATCTCTTCTCCAAGGCCTTTGATTGCATTGACTATTTCATCTACTTTAAGGAGGTAATCTACAATTTTCTCTTCTTTATTCATTTTAAGGATTTCAATCTTGCCTTTAAATGTTTATTATTTGGCCTAGGTTACATTTTTATGACCTTCATAGATGCTCTATAATTTGTTCTAGATATCTTTTACATTTTTAAAATGTATCACTTTAACAAACTCTAAATTAGACAATCCACAAATAATAGCATTCTTAGCCTTGGCAATGCTCTCATATGCTTTCTTGGTACCCTGATCAATAGGAGTTTTAAGAGGAAATATATATCCATTTATAGTAAACATCCATTAATCAAACCCTAATGAATATAAATATGCTTCCATTCTAATGCTCCAAAATGCATAGTTTGATCCATCAAAGAGAGGTGCTTTGTTTAAGGAAGACTCTTCTTAAGTAGCCATTTTTTTTCACTATCCAAGATCTACCTGTGATGATTAAGCTTGTTCTAATGAACCAAGGCTCTAATACAAATTATTAGAACACATCTATCTACTGAGAGAGGGGGTAAATAAGTAGATTTATTAAATTAGTCCTTTCAATACTTTTAATGTAGATTAAAAATATATGCAAAGATCACATACACATAACTAGACACAACATGATATATATACATGGAAAAAATATATGCAGAGATCACATACACATAAATAGACACAACATCATATGTATACATGGAAAATCCAATATAGGAAAAACCATAGTGAGAAATAGTTACTATAATCTACTATTCTAATTGATCTTTATAGTCAAAACCTCACTAGTTACAACATATAAGGGCACCAACCCTAAAGAGACACCAATCCCCTAGTTTAAGAGCACATAATCTAAGGATTCAACCCCTAACTGAGCACCAACTCAACTTATCTGATGGAACCCAACAATAATATATATATTAAAAATATGGAGCTACAACTCTAGATTAAAATATTGATTCATAAATGAACCTAATTTTAACTATTTGTTACAATATATTTTATAATTTTTCAAACTATATTCTTGATCTCTCTATTTTCTTCCAATCTACCCCTCTTCCTTTATGTCTCTATATTTTATATTTGACATAATTCAACCACCTCAAAGTCTTCTTTCTCTTTACCTCTCTCTCAATTTAGCTTAGTTTAGTATCATTGGCTCGTATCCTAGATGTCATCTATATATGAATTATATCTAGGTCTCATTTCTTCTCTATGTTCACAATTGGTCTCTAACACATCATGATAATTATGAACTAAATTTATATTTATGAAATAAAAAGTTTCCTATGTCTTGAATTCATGCTCCACTACCATGATTCTTTATCTCATTACTATTTTTAGCATATACTAGGATCGAGTTTTGATGCACATGTCATATTACACAAATTTGATCAATCAAAATAATCTATTTCATTATCTATGTCATATTTTATAGCTTACCTATATGTTCCATCTCTTGACCACTGGGATGAACACATATTTAAATATTCACATTTGATATTAAGTTTCATGTGATGATTTGATGATCCTTATTCAATTTTCTCAACTTTAAAATGCATCTATTAGATCAAGTTATGATAGGCTCGCACACTCTATTGGATCTTTATACACTTATGAGATTTAATTTTTCAAATTTAAAATTCATCCATTAGATATTTTGATCTGATCTGATGTGTACCATTGGATCTTAAAATTTACATGAAATTTACCTATCTAACATAAAAAATCAAGATCTTAATCTCATCTCATTGCTTCATGAGTCTTTGGAATGAATACACTCTATCAATCTCATCAAACTATATTAGTATTTAACTCACCTCTATGTCATTAAACATTTAGAACTTAATCCCATTGATTTTAATTGCTATATTAGATCTTAATTTCATGATCACCCACTCATCATTTGATCTTTTAAAAAGATTTAACTTTATCTCTGATAAGCTCCCATGAATGTGACACTTGGCATTCTTGTGTGACTTTTGCACCTTTGTTTTTAGATCCCACTGTTGAGACACTTATAATTCTCATGTTAATCCTTAACTATTTGACTTTAAACCGTTTCACAGATTTAACATGAAAGCTCTATGATTGTGACACTTGTCACTAGTGGGTTTACTCACATGCACCTTTGACAAACTGAATTTGTTCTACTTCATTAGATATTCAACATATAATTAAGCACTAAACATTTATTGAGTTTGTATAAATATTAAATTGAGGAATTAGGAAATATAAAGTCTTATAACATTGCTCTATTTAATAATTACTTGGTCTAAGGGGTTGATTTCATAATGACAAGGAAAACTTAAGCTATATCTTAACTAACAAGTTCCCATCTATAGCTAGTCAACATAAAAATAGAACATGCCTATGAATGCCATGGATTAAACCCTTAGGGTTTAAATAATAAACCCTTTAATGTTTGAGATCTAAAATAAATCAATTTTGAGCTCATTTCTTCCCAATTAAACCTATGGACCATATATTTAAGATGTTCTTGAAAAACCCATAACATATATTCTATTAATTACTCTTCAAGTGGCCTAGAAATGGTCTCTATAAAATCATGACAAATTTTTAATATGTAATTATAAAAAATTCTCTTATCTCTAATCTCATACCAATAATCTCTCTTTTGACATCAATGATAATCATATTTCCAACAAAGTTGGCATGAATCCCTCTAGAGATACAAAGATAAACACAAGCATTACTGATATGAAGAAAGATGAAGGAGAAAAGAAGCCTGAAGAAAAGAATAAGAGAAATGATTCAATCTCTAAAACCTCAAGGAAGATACAAAAGAAAAAGGTAGTTGATGAAAATGGTTACATAAGGGTGAAAGACTTGAAGAATCTAAATTTAAGAATACCTCCCCATTTTTCACAAAGAAATGATATGACTAGGTATTCCTCATTTTTATATGGTTATTGTTATACCTATAATAAATATGGTCATAGGTCTAGTGAATGTAGAGTTATACCTAAAAGAGAACAAATTTTGTGAGTATAAATTTATTTACACCATTGTTAGATACAAATGTAATATGTTATAGCTAAAATAATGTTGATCACACAGTGAAACAATGTAGAACAAACTTTGTAATACTAAATATACAAAGTGAAAATAAAATCATGCCTCGTAGTATGAACAAAGGTTCACAAGTCTCTAAAAAGGAAAAAATAAGCCAAAGAAGAAACCTAAGGATGTGTGAAAACTAAAATATCAAAAAATTACACAATATATGATTGCTCAACTTACACTTCATATCAATGATTATAATTCATGGGTAATAGACAGTGGTTTCTCAAAACACATGACTAGTGATAAGAGCAATTTTATCAAACTAAGAAAATATAAGGTAGGATCTACCAACTAAGGAGACAATACTATAGTACAGATCCATGGTAAAAGAACTTTGATCATAGATGGGAAATTACCTACACATGATGTCCTTTATGTTGAAGGATTGAAACATAATATTCTAAGTGTTATCCAAATGTGTGACAATGGATATAAGGTCACATTTAGAGTACAAGGCTATAAGATAAGGATATCTATAAGATTAGTTATAGAAGGGAAAATAACTAAAAGCAATAGCTATAATCTAATTGAAGTGAATGGTAATAGCTTCTTGATAAGAAAGATTGATGAGAGTTGGTTATGACATATAAGAATGGGTCATGTAATCTTTGATAACCTAGTAAAAGTGATCTCAAATAAGTGTTTTAGACATATGCCTAAAATAACCAAACTTGTAGACACTACTTGTAAGGATTGTCAACAAGGAAAGCAAACAAGGGTTAGATTTAAAACAAAGGAGTATGCAACAATAAAACCTTTACAATTAGTTCATACTAATTTTTATGGTCCAACTAAGACAAGAGGATTCAAATGAGAAACATACTTCAAGTTGATAATAGATTATTATGAAAGAATGACATGGGTAACCTTTTTGAAAGATAAGTCTCAAGCATTTGAAAGGTTCAAGATCTTAAGGTCATGGTAGAGAATGGGTTTGGATAAAAAGTAAAATGCTTAAGATGTGATAGAGGTGGATAATTCACCTCAAATGAGTTCCTAGAGTACTATGAGAAGCATGTAATTAAATGACATTACTATATAGCAAAGACTCCATAGCAGAATGAAGTTATTGAAAGAAAAAAATAAAACATTCAAGGAGATGGCTAAATTAATGATAAAAGAGGCCAAGTTACCTAGATGGATACTAGATTAAATTAGTACAAATAGAAGTATATATCTTAGATAGATTTCAACTAAGGGTAAATAGTGATAAAACCCCCTATGAGCTATGGTATGTAAATCCTACCTCTGTTAAGTATTTCAGAGTGTTTGGTAGCAAATGCTACATTAGGAGAAAAGAAAATAAGTTGGGAAGTTTTAAATCAAGATGTGATGAAGGAATATTTATTGGTTATTCCACCAAAATTAGAGCCTACATATGTTATAGCAAAAGGCTACATAAGATTGTAAGAGTATCAATTTTAAGGTTGATGATGTCTTGAAACATGTTAAACCTGACAAAGACATCTCTAAAGAATAATTAGAGTCTAAAGAGGAAGTAGCTAATGAATATCATGATGAAGTAAATGAAAATACACCTATAATATTTATTCAAAAGGATCATCTTATGGAGTAGATAATTGGTAATAAAAATTAAAGAGTTCAGATAAGGAGAAGAGTTATAATGAACAAGGAGAAAGTAAGTTTTTCTCTAATATCTAAAACTAAGCCTAATAACTATGTTTAAGCTATAAAGGATGAATATTGGCTAAAGCCATGGAGGAAGAATAAGCCAAATTTAAAAGAACAAAACTTGGGAATTAGTTCCAAGACCTTCAAATAAAAATGTAATAGGTAAAAAGTGGGTCTTTAGAAACAAAATCAATGAGGATGGAACTATCATTAGAAATAAGGCTATATTGGTGTGAAAAGGATATGCACAAGTTGAAGGCATAGATTTTGAAAAAACATTTTCTCTAATTGCTATATTGGAAGATATAAGAATGTTTCTATCATTTTCTATTTTTAAGAAATTCAACATCTATCAAATGGACGTTAAGTTTGCTTTCTTAAATGGGAACCTAGAAGAACAAGTCTACATAGAAAAACCTAAAGTGTTTAATCCATCATAAGAATAAGATTATGTTTTTATACTAAATAAATCTTTGTATGGTTTAAAATAGGCACCTAGAGCATGGTATTCAATATTTGACGAGTACCTATAACAATAAGGATTTAATAAAGGTTATGTAGATAACAATCTATACTTCAAATTAGAAGGTGAACATATATTAATTATTTTTGTATATGTATATGATATCATTTCTGGTGGTATAAATTAAAAAATGTGCAAATAATTTACTACTCAAATGCAAAATGAGTTTGAGAGGTCTATGCTTAGATAACATTATTTCTTCCTTGGTATATAAATAACACAAATTGATGAATGGATATTTATATCTCAAACCAAGTATGCTAAGGAAATACTTAAGAAGTTTTGAATGGAAGATATCAAACCAATAAGTACTCCATGATAACTAGATGTAAGTTGAGAAAAAAGGATGAGTCCCTTAATGCAAATTAGAATTTGTATAGATCAATGATAGGTAGTATGTTATACCTAACTAAATTAAGACCTAATATGATGGAAGTAGCATGTATGGTTGTAATATTTAAAGATGCTCCTAAATAATCACATATCAATATAGTGAAAATAATATTTATATATATCAAGATTACAATTGACTATGGCTTATGGTATCCCAAAGATGAATATTTCACTTTGACCACATGTACAGATGTTCATTGGGAAGGAAGTGTGGATGATAGAAGAAACACTAGTGGTGGTACATTTTTCCTTGGAAACAAACTTATTTCATGGTTGAGTAAAAATAAATAGTCGGTTACTCTTTTTACAACAAAAACATAGTATGTTGCAGTAGTGGCTTGTTGTACTCAAGTCTTATAGATGAAGAAAACACTCAAAATCATCAAGGTAGAATAGAAATAGCCTTTCTCTATTATTTGTGATAATTCAAGTGTTATTAATATATTAAAAAATCTAGTGATGCATTCCATAACTAATCACATATCAATAAATTATCACTTCTTAAGATAAAAGGTTGCAGATCAAGAGGTCACAATGGAATATTTGCCAACACAAGACCAAATTTTAGAAATATTCACCAAACCTCTTCCCAAGGAAAAATTTGAGTATATGAGACATAAATTAGGAGTGGTGTATCCTACATCACATCACTAGATCCTAGTAATATGGCATGAGTCCAAGGGGAGGATTACACAAACTTTGCTAATCTCAAGAAGAAGAGAGAAAAGGTAAATTAGGTATTCAAATTTTACAAATTTATAATGAGTTGATTGTTATATATTTCTAGACAAAATCCTTTATCTGATAAATGGGGATACCAATTTGAACAAATAATGATAAATTTGGAGTCTCTTTACCATTGATGTCAAAGGGGTAAAAAAAAGGTCAAATTCTCTCTATAAAAGATTGCCAAATGATTTATGTTTATCAAAGGAGTAGAGCATGTGTCCAAATTGAGATGTGGAAAATGTTTTATTTCTTAAGGGGGATTGGTATGAAAAAATCTAGCTCATGTTCATCAAAAACTAATGCAAGTACAATCTATTCTAGAGGAGGAGAAAATCATGCATTACAAGATTAGAGCATTTATTTTTCCATCAATGAGAAAGGGGGAGATTGTTCATAATATGATTGTCATTGATTCCAAAAGGGAGATAGTTATCACTATGTATTTCATTGATGTTAATAGAATCAGTCATAGAAAAGGTTGATGGAGAGAAAAACATGTTTTATAATTGCACAAGTTTCAATATTTTCATATAACGTTATCATGATTTTAAAGAGACTATTTCCAAATGTTTGCAGAGAATGTGATAAAATATCCTTTATGGGTATTTTAAGTGAATCTATAACTTAAGAAACTGGTTCTAACTTATATCTAGTAAACACAAAAAGAGAAGTTTATATGAATGCCATGACTAAAACCCATAGAGTTTTACTCAAAAACCCTATTAATGTCCAGGAACAAAGATAATTCATTTCTAGGCTCATTTTTCTTCATCTAGATTTGAGGACCTTATATATAAGATGTGTTTTAATGTTGAAATATTAAATCTCGTCATTGTGAAATTGGAACCTTCAACCAAGTGATTACCATCTCAAAATAGTGTTCAAAGACATTAATATTTATAAGTCGACTTAAGATTTATTTTTTATTGATCAATGGTTAACACTTAATCACATGATGTATATCCAATGAGACATAAACAAGTAAATATGTCAAAGGTACCTAAGAGTGAACATGATATTGACATGTGTCACATTATTATGACCTTTTCAAATAGATACCCTATGAGAGTATAAATTAGTCATAGGATATAATGATGCATGTGTGATCATGAAATGAAGATCAATAGAGCACATGGAGTCAAAGAAGTTAAATAGTTAATGATAAATGCAAAGGTGTGAAGGGTCATAAGTGTAGGCATTAACAATGTATAGAAGGCAAATGAGATTTCCAAGTGTCATAAGCATGGGAAATAACAATGTGGAGAAGAAATGTGAGAGTGCCAACTATCATAAGTGTAGGGACTTATAGTAAAGTGATTAGAAGGAACATGAGAGTGCCAAGTGTCCTAATCTCAAGAGACTAAGACAAAGATCAATGATTTCAACTTAAATTTTAAGATTTAACATTTAAAATCTCACAAATATCTATTGGATTACGTGTTTTTATTATATTTAAAGGAATGGATGTGTTTTAATGTTGAAATATTAAAGCTCAAAATCTTTTAAGGATATAATGGATCATGTGATCTTGTTCTAATGATTTCATTTTAAAGTTGGAATAATTTAATGAGGATTATTAGATCATGGTGAAAAACTTAAGATCAATGGTCATTATTTAAATATATGTTCATCTCGATGGTCAACGAATGGAACATATAGGTAAGCTATATTTTATGACACATAGAATGATATAGATTGTTGTAATCAATCCAAATTGTGTAAAATAGCATGTGTATCAGAACTAGAGCCTAATATATTCTAGATATAGTAAAATATAGAGAATAATAGTAGTGGTGTGTGAATTTAAGAAGTAATAATCCTATCATTAAATAAAGGATACACTAAGTTCTATGAATAGAGTGTGATGTGTTAACAACCAAGTGTGAACATAGAGAAGATGTGAGACCTAGATATATATGTCATCTATGATACACACTAAGTGTGGAATGGTGATTGGAATTGAATTGAATTGATAGTGAGAGGAAGAGAGATGCAGATCAAAGCATGAATAGTTACATAATAGGTCTATAACATAGAATTGGATTCATTTTTTAATCAATTATGTAATATGGAGTTATAGCTCCATAATAGATTTGATTTATATGTACCATCCGAAGAGTTGAGTTGGTGTTCAATTATGGAGTAGGTTCTTCCTTAGAGTAGGTGATCTAAAATCAAGGGATTAGTGTCTCCTTATGATTAGTGCCCATAAACATTGTAACCATTGAGGTTTTTAGTGTGAATTTGGATTAGAATAATAGATTTAGTAGTTACTCTCACTGTGGTTTTTATGATATTAGGTTTCCATGTGCACTAAGTTTTGTGTCTATTTGTGTGTGTATAATATCTACATATACTTTTCAATTTGTATTAAAATTATGAAAGGAATAATCTTATTCAATCTATTGATTCACCCCTATCTTAGTAAATAGTTATGTTCTAATAGAGTGTGCTTGAGATTGATAATCCTTGAAATATGCACTTAGGGATGTTGTAAATGGTAGTATGAAAAATTAGGGTACAATAAGGATAAAATAACTTAATTTTGACCAACATATTTATTATTTGGATAGGATTTTACATCTATTTTCCATATATTAAATAGAGGTTAAATACTCTTTTATTTATAGAGATTCATAGCTGATGCAGATAATAAAACATACTTACACTACCCTTATGAGGTGTACACATTTTAAAATATATCCATTCAAAATATTTATGATAATGAAAACTAGTACCAAGTTGGGGACACTATCTCCATGTGGCTTTAGTGTCCTTAATGTGGTGCTAATGTTAGGGTGGAATACCATTGGGCACACTAGGTTGGGATTTGGGAATGCTATCATGGGATTGGGTTTGGGTTGACTAAAGATGTATGTGGTCTAAACAATGGCTAGAAAAGTGTGATAAAGGTTGTAGGATAGGTCTAGGGATAAGCTAGGAATAGGATATCTCAAGAAACACTCTTATCATCCAAATACCTCTTGCAGTTGATTACACTTACCCCCCACCCTTATGCTAAAAATGAAGAAAAGTGAAATTACTATTATAGAGGAAAAAATAAGTGTACCTAAACTTTTTTAGGAGGGGAATCCTATGTAGATGAGTATGAGTATGTGAATTTGAGTCTATGTATGTGGAGCATGATATAAATCAATAACATGCAATGAACATGCAAAAAATAGTCTTTAAGAGATTATCAAAAGAAAAAGACTATGTTGAATAAAGTAACTTAGTAAAGTTGAGTAAAGAGAGAAGAAATAAATAAATATAACTCATTAGGTACATAAACCAATGCATGAAACTAGTGACAACATATATGTGTGAGTGTACATAGTGATCAATCATTGAATATCTTAGACTAAGATGATAGCTTACTCAATCCTCATATGGGTGGCTTGATAAATCAATCCATTTTCAACTCCATCACTACCCATCCCTACTTGGTGGATCATGATACATGAATAACTTAGATTATACTTTAAGTGTGTCTAACCCTCTCATGTGGGTGGCTTAATAACTCAATTAGGCCATGATTCCATGATTTCCCACCCTTATATAATAAATGATTCTAAAACTAAACTACACAAAGTGATGAATATATTTAATTAGGTATATTTAATTATGTATATTGTCTCTACAACCATTTGGGTAAATTGGATCGATATGGGACACTCAAGAATGTGAACCACTGTAGATGGATAATGCATGAAACTAGTGACAACCTAGAATATGATATTAAGTGTATACAATGTAGAGAATTACATATAGTTTTCCATTCCATTTGATCAAACTATGTGTAAATAAGCATATGAAAACTATGTGTTGCACACATGCCCCCAATTCGATATATGAATATAATAATTTTAAATTGATTGTGTAATAATAGAATTTGTGTACTTGAACTAAATGTGGGGGTGATAATGCCATGCATGATGCCCTTAAGTCTAAGAAACTAGTATGAATTTGAGCTGAAATGAGTGTATTTGAGAAAAATATTAACATAACTATCAAACCTATGACTGTAATTGTGTAAATTTGTAATCTATGTAGTATACTAGTATGGCTAATATGGACTTTCTTGAAGATAGGGCTACTAGTCAGTAGCACCATATAGTGGATAGTATCACCATATATCTTTAGTGTCTTAATATGTGCACTAATGTCTATCTGATCTAAAATTTTGGTGATTAAACTACTTTCTAATTCCTTATTTTTCTTGTGTCTAATTTTTAAAATTGAGCCTATGTGTTGAAAATGGTCTATGAATAACAAAGTAGGATCATGTTATCTATGAAAAATCCCTATGAATACCCCCTCTTTTGAATTTATTTGTGTAACCTATGTAAGAATTGTCCTCAAAAGAATTATCTTTACAAAATGTGTTAGTCAGAGCATAGATACGATGACAATGTGATATTGCAATATAATGTGAAAACATAACATCATAATGTAAAATAATCTAAGCATAAGTAATTTATCATGGTATAAGGGTGTTAAGATAAATGTAATAAATATGTATAAGAATAAATCTATGTATTTACCTAGTGGGATGGGGCATGATGTCAATCAAGGAACCCAAGTAGGAAGGTTAGGTGCACGAGGTCCCTCATGGCATAAAAAAATGGTGTGTGTAACAAGAAAAGACAAGTGTCATTGTGAAGACACATATAAGGAAGGATATATACAAAAAACATGAGGCACACAAAATTAGGCCAAGGGGACATAATAAAAGGGACATGAATACATGTCACTAAATATGATAATGGAAGACATAAAAGGATATGTTTAAATGTACACATATGCAAGCAACAAACAATTTTGCTTAAATCCACATATAAGGAAATGTTAAAGTGTCAACATATATAATCAAGAAAACACACAAAAGGGACATGGGCACATGTCCAAGACATACATATATAGAATTGGTGTAGAGC
This sequence comes from Torreya grandis, assembly GCA_037957365.1. Taxonomy (NCBI): domain Eukaryota; kingdom Viridiplantae; phylum Streptophyta; class Pinopsida; order Cupressales; family Taxaceae; genus Torreya; species Torreya grandis. The sequence goes on along the minus strand of JARHVA010001295.1, from coordinate 3,541,435 downwards.
CAAAGAACAATGTAATTTCAAATTACCTTGAAATGGAAGGAGAATAAGAACACAATCAAGTCTAAACTATGAAACCTAGAAATGAAAGTATGTATAAATATGTAGTAAAAATATACTTAAATGTGAGGATGTACATATACTAAGTCTAACATGTGATAGTCAACAAAAATCTAAGATATGAGTAGAAATGATCCATATCAAGATATATCAATGCAAAATATGGAATGTATAGAATGTAAGTATAAAACCTGGCAATATAATCTATGTATGAGATGACCCCAAGTGGGTGGATGTATCAAATTAATAGACCTAGATCGATGTATATGCCTCCAGTGGGTAGATGATAGCAAGTCTAGATCAGTGTAATGGAATAGAGTCCTACATGTAATTTTAAATCACTTTACAAGAACAAGTGAATCATATGTGTATGATAAAATTGACTATACTAAGATAGATAACAATATGTAATATATGGAAAGTAGAAGAAATGTAAACATAAAAATTCACACAATTTATAAATTTTGTGTTTTCTGAGTAATATTTGAATGATTTTAAATTTTGATATGTGATATTGTTTTTATATTTCTAGAATTAAGCAATGTACAAGCAAATGAAAATAGATTATGTAAAAGAAGCAATAGAGATAAGAAAGAATGTATAATATTAAGAACCATACTAACCAATGAATATCATGGGAGACTCACTATCATTGTGGCTTATGTTGAAAATAGGAATGGTAATCTCTCATTTGGTGTGATTGATATGATATATATGAATGTTGCTGGAGTAGAAATCTAAGTATTTATCATCATCTAAATCATAATAACCTGTAAGGCTAGATGGAATTTCCTCATCCTATGTAGTTGACATTTTTGAATTGTTATTTTAAATATTTGTTTTGATTTTATCCTTTGAAACTAGGATTATTGTAGACATATGATGTTGTGGAGGCTCTTTTTCTAGAAAACTTGTTTTGAGAATGCTTGTTAATATAACATGAAATTGACTTTTAAACTGAAGTTATATCTATTTCTATAACATCTCATATGTTTATGGATGTTTTACCTTTTATAAATTATATCTATGAGTGGTTTGTATTAGGATGTTCAATAAATCCCAAACCTTGTTGACCAATATTGAAAATTGTGAGAACATGAGAAGTGATGCCTTTGGCTTGTTTATCCAAACCTTGACCCTGATAGTCAAACTATTATACACAAACACACATATATACATACATACATACATGTGTGTGTGTGTGTGTGTGTGTGTGTGTGTGTGAGTGAGACCAAAATTATACCATATTTAATGTTGAGAATTCTTTTGGAGAGGTAGATTTTTTTGATTTATCTATTTTTTTTACAATTTCTTAATATAATTGTGATTTTTGAAAATTTTGTTGTTATGAGTTATGCTTTGGTAACTATTGACTAATTTTACCCCTAGGTAAAATTAGGTCAACCCCTTGAATATTCAAATTTGTCTTAGGGTATCCTAGGTTGAAAAATAGTCACATGGTCATTAATGAAGTCAAACAATATTTTTTATCTTTGCCATTTTTGTCTAAGTTGGTATAATGTCATATAAGGCCACATTTTGAGTCATTTAATGAAATTTTATGATTTTCCATGAAATACAACAGTGTCAAGATGAGATGTAACATCCCACATGTCAGGAATGGTCAGACAAACTATAGTGAAACTCAAAAAGAATAGGTTCAATGGCTATCCAATAATATCAACTAAAAATAGGTAGTATTAGGTAGTTGTAAAACTTGATTGACACACTTGCACATGGGAAGACTTCAAGGAAGTTTATTTAGATCTAACATCTCACTTACAAACATAGGTAGCTCTAACAAGCCCCAAATTGGTAAAATCTGGCCTCTCTCTCATCACTCTCTTAGACAAGTCAAAGAGGTAAGTTTGTTTCCACTTGGTACTATAGTCATATTAAATACAAAATGAGATGACTTAGGCATGGTTAATTACACCCAATCCATAGGTCTTCCTTCTTTCTCACACAACCCTTCTAGGTTATTCTTTCACTGATTCTTAGTCATCCATCTCCTTTCAAACTTAGCTCTTTCAGACCTAGCTAGCCCTTTCAGACCTAGCTAGCCCTTTTAGGCCTAGATCTATCCCCCTAAGTCTCATCCCCTTAGGATAGTAGCACCAAAATTGAACAAGAGCATTAGAACCTTGGGTTTCTTATTTCTAGTGTTGTTGTCCAAATGCAAAATTACCTCAAACAGTCATATTTTCTTGAATCCTTATCTTTTTCCTTATTAGCCTAATATAATTTAATTTAATTTAATTCATGATCATTAATTACAATATTAAAGGAAATTAAAATTATATTTAGAAGGTTTATCACTCATTTGCAGAAAAAAGAAGAAAAAATACAAGTACACTCAAGAACTCTTCCCTATTCTCTACATACATCCTTTTAAGAGCATTTCAAGCCTATTTAAGCATTCATACCACTACATAGTCATCTAAAGTACATCTAATTTCACATATATTTGCATACATCACACATAATTTCACTAAACACTTTAATGGGAGAACTATATTATCTTGATCCCTCTTTAGAAAATTGGTATGTAGGTAGCATTCCTGCACAAAGGGTGTGAAGTACATCTAGTGTATCCTTTGCACACTAAACCCTTCTCTCTCTTTCCAAATTTTCTATTTAATTTTAAGCACAAAGAGATCCTAAGGGTTTTGAAGACTAAATTAGACACATCGTGAGCTATGTAGGCTTCTAAGCATAAAAAAATCATAGACATAGTAACACTAGCTTGCTAAACAGAACCTAGAAAGCTTTCAGCCTTAGGATAATAATGTCAAAATATGACTATAGTGATAGAAAATAGGGTGTCCAATTTTAGTGCTCCTATCTAACCCAAGAATTAAGTTTAGTAACCTATTTTATCCTATTTTCTAGTCATGTTCCTCTAGTGTTAGGCCTTATCTCATTCTGAATCAACCATAATAAGCTAAGTTCTATTTTCTCTCACTTCCTACTTTATTTAGAAAAGGTAAAAATACTATCCATTTTTAAAAACTAGTATGTTAATTAAATTATATTATTCACTAATTTACATTGCTCAGACCCATTTATTATCTATGAAACAAACCCCTTAACTCCCAAAATTAATAAAACATTTGGTGAACTTGACTTACTTCAAAATTTTAGAAAAAAACCCTATAAACCCTAGGTATACTTATTTCTAATTTTTTGACATAATTTTTTTATTTTTCCTAAATTTAAAAATCATAAATCTACTAATTCATCAAAAAAATATCATATATTTTGTTCAAATCCTAGTTTGCACATACTAGGTCCTTTTTGCATACAAACACTAAGAAAATATATTGCTAATTTTAGAAATATTTTCTAATTTTTCCTAAATTTTTCAAGGAAAATTCTTCAAATTTATCTAATTGTTTCAAATTAATACATTAATTTTGGAAAAAATTATTCAAAATCCTAGTTGCATCAACTAAACTCCCAATTATTTCCCAGTACTTTTTGCATCATTCTTTGAAAATTTTAGTTATATATCAAACTCAAACAATCAATTTAAATTCAAAAAATTCATAGCATTTTTCATAAATAGTTTTGAAAAATCCTTAGTTGCATATACTAGCACCTATTTTTTTCTTGCAGTATCACCTTGCATCTCATGCTAAATTGCAAAAATGATGTTCTTTTATTTACAAACTTTTCTTACATTTATTACAAATAGTTAGGAAACCATAATAGGTCATATCATGTACATTAATGATAAGTTTTATCATATGTTAGTACAAAGTTTTATTCTTTGCATTTCATGTTTATTTTTCATTACATGGGATGATGTTAAGCAATTTATCCTTAACTATGTTAATCCATCTCTTTCATCACCTCCCTTAGAGCCCCTTCTCCATATTGAGTCATGTTTCATGGTCCATTTCACTCTTCCCCAAGTAACTACCCATCATCAATGATCCCAATTGACACCTTTTATCCCTCCACCTCCTTGGCCCATCAATTATCTTCACTTTCCTCCCATAGCTACTACTCCTCCTATATGGATTGTATATACTACAATTAAATCTATTAATTGATGTGCCACTATGCCTCCTCCACCTACCCAAGAGACCCATCACCCTACTATTCTAACCCATCCTAGGCCCAACCCACCCACTTAGGTAGATTTTCACAAGGCATATGACATTGTTGATCAATTCTAGAATACTCTAGCTAAAATTTCCATGTTATAATTGCTTCATAAAGATAGTGTATTCAAGGAAATTATTTATTAGCTAGTGACTTAGAGTTATCTACCTACTAATTCAGAACATTTTTATATTACATCAGTGGTTAAAACTTTATAAACTATAGAAGAAGTAATTTATTTTGATAGTGAGGATATGTCTTTTTAGATAGTTATTGATCAAAATTTACCACTATTCATATAATTACAAATCAAAACCAACATAGTCAAGAGAGTTCTTGTTGATAGTGGTTTTAGAATAAATTTTTGTAATATCACATTATTACAAGCCATGGGCTTAGATTTGGCATCAATGAAAAAAACATATAATAAAATCTTAGGGTTTGATGATATACCATGATAAACATTATGTATTATTACTTTTTATATCATGGTGGGTCCAAAAACCCTCTCAACATAGTTTTAGGTCATGCCAGGTCCACTTTACTATAATATTTTACTCAGAAGACCTTGAATACATATTATGGGTGCTATCCCTTCCATTCTCCATCAATGTATTAAGTTTCTTCATGAGGGAATCAACTAGAACTATTGGTACTACTATCGATGATGGTAGATGTGTAACAGGTGTCAAAACTATGATTGGTGAAGTAGATAGAATGGTTAAAGCTAGTATGACTGTCAAAAGAGTTGGTGTTGATAGTGCAGTTATAACTGGAGTAGTGTGGGAAGTGTTAGTCTTTCCAACCTCATATGTATGTATTTTATGAATATAAATGCTATGGCGTGGTGGTTTTACTATGATATATGGTGTCCCATATGATGAAATAGTCAAAGATCACTCTATAAGTCAACAATATCTAAATGGTTAGTTATTTGTTGTACACACACACACACACACACACACACACACACACACACACACACACACACACACACACACACACACACACACACACACACACACACATACACACACACACATGTACAACAAATAACTAACCATTTAGATATTGTTGACTTATAGAGTCATCTTTGAATATTTCATCATATGGGACACCATATCTCATAGTAAAACCACCACTTCATAGCATTTATCTTCATAAAATACATATATATATATGAGGTTGAAAAGACTAACACTTCCCACACTACTCCACTAATAACTGCACTATCAGCACCAACTCTTTTGATAGTCATACTAGCTTTAACCATTCTATCTACTTCACCAATCATAGTTTTGACACCTATTACACATCCACCATCATCGATAGTAGTACCAATAGTTCTAGTTGATTCCATAGTTACTCCACTAGTTATAGATATTTCAGTAACAACACCTTCTACTACTATAGTTGAGGACACTCCTAAGGTATAGTTAACCCTTATGGTGAATTCAGAGTTACCATATGTACATGATTTTGATATAAATTCATTGGATTATTTAGATGATGATACAACACCCACACTAATAGATGACTATTTATGTGGATGGGTATTTATACTAGCTGACCTAGGAGAGTATCGAGATGACTCTAGAGCTCTCATCCCACATCTTACATCACTTTTAACATCTTGCACTACACTCTTAGGATATGCTCCACACTCATAACCACATATAGATTGATTAGCACATATAGTTCACATCATTACCTCCATGGATATAAATATAATTATTTAGATTTTGGAAGGTAGCACATAGGATCATCCATAATTTATGTTATAGATATTACTTGATTGTGGATTGATCACATTACCTATAGTATGACATAGATGTATCAATGGATTGTCACATCAAGATGGTCACCCATTTTATACTTTTTATAGGATTACAGGCCATGATACAAAATCATGTATACATTTACAATAGAGATTAGATAAACTATAATATTGAGGCATTATTTAAATTATAACACCACTAGCAGCACCAACTCCATCACTTCCACTGAAGTCATTCACTAGTAGGACTAAATGTCCTAGAGTAGAGTTAACATCTCCCCCACCAAAACAACCTTTAGTTTGCGTTCAACATGATGACACCATAAACACAACATCTACAACATATTATGATAATTATGATGATGATATTGATGCATTTTATTATGGCCATGACCCTTTCCTTGATTTCTATCCCCAATAGGATCCATCTTTGAATCCCTTCCCCTCACAACCTAGTCTTTTATATTATCATGTACATATTTCTTTACCTACATGATTGTACATACTTTCTTCTCAACATTGATTATACATAATCTCTTTTAAACTAACTTTACATAGATTAGATCAAAATACAAAAATAATATGAAAATAAAAAATAAAAAAACAATACCAAAATTCAAAATATAAAAACATTCAAAACATATCAAAAATACCAAAAACATTTTGATTGTATGCATCATTCATGATTTACATTACTACTATCATGATAGGACTTACATTTTCTATTTCATGATATTTTATGTCAATTTTCTACATTTCCATGCTTCACTTGATCTTCTTTGAGTGTGTACAGTAACATCTAGCTCTTTGATTACTTCATTCTACCCATTGAGGGGGTACTCCTACTTCTACAATCGAGACACACATTGATATGCATACCCATTAGAGGAATCTTCTACATGACTACACCATCCAAATTATGTCATTCTTACACTATGCACTCTGAGTTATCACGCTAATGTACACTATTTTATAGATTTTATAGATTACTATATCAGCATTTCACTAGTATCTAGCACTTGTGTATCTCTTAGCATATACCTAGTCTTATACTACACATGTTTTGCATACATTCACATTTGCTTTGATTACTTAGATGTTCTTGTATCTATTTAGCTATTACATGCTTTTATTACTTGGTTAGCATAGCTTTTGTGATTACATTTTCTAGTTCATGGTTGAATCTTGCTTATGGCTTAGGACACTTACCAATGTCCTTTGCTTCTATTCATGTGTGTGCCTTAGGAAATTTTCCAATGTCATTTGATTTTACTCTACTATGTTCCTGTAGCCCTTATGGCAAATTTTCTTGTCTCACTTATATGTATATGTGGCATTTGAACATGCCTTCTATGCTTGTTTTCTAGTTTGAGTGACATATACCCATGTCCCTTTTTTATGTAGCCTATTGGCCATCCTTGTATGATTCTTGATTCTTACTTGTTTGCTTGATTATTTTCTGGATTTTCAATGTGTGCAATACCATGATACATATCATGCATTTCCCTTGCTTTCTTGGATGCCATGATGGACATCATGATTCATCCCTCCTTACAAATAACAATGGAAAATAGACATCTAACATTGATAGTTCTATTTTAGTACATTACACATGATTTTACATTATTATATCTATATAGGCATACCCCTATTGATCTAACAATCTCTCAATACAAATATTGTTATATCTAGAATTATCTTGTCAATTATCATTGCTAGATCATGTATCTATGTAGATTAACACACTTACAAGAGTCTTTTCTTTTGATGCCAATCATTGTAGGTTTAATCTTTCCTACCCTCAAAAGAGGGGGAAACAAACAAGGATTTTTTCATAGAGACTAAAGCTCATAATAATCAAAAGAGTAGCATTCATACCACTCAGTATAGAATATATAGGTCAAACCGGTCAAAATAAAATAGAAAATAAGTGATAGTTATAAATTAGTAAATATTCTTCACATTAGATAACATCACTAGAATTGGACATTAGTGTTAAACACAAGGATGTCCACATTCTAGAACTCCTGTATAGGAAGGAAAACACTCAAGTTTTCTAGAAATAGGCAAAAAAGTTAGTTTAGTGATAGTTTTTACACTTCTAGATCAGTCAAATTTAGTAATTTTAGTATATTTTTCTTAGATATAGGGGGTTATCATGCACAAGATGATGGGTCTCACTTTCAGTTTAGATTAGGTATTTGTCATAACTTCTAGATCAAAATCCATGTTCTAGACATTAGTGATTGGGGGCAATATGTGTATCACATTGATCTTATTTTGTTTCTGAGTTTAGTTTATTCTAGGCATTCTCAACATTTATGTGCCTTACTCAATCTGTAGGTGGTTAAAATCACTTTCAAGTTAAACTTCCATACAAGTTTAACTTTCCAAGTACTTGAGTTCCTGAGTTAGTTTTCTTATAAGCCTAGTACATCTATTTTGGAGTGGCTTTCACACAATCCTAACCTCTATCTTTTGAAATGGCCAAGAGTGGCCTAGTTTCCATCATACATTCAAGCTATCTACACCACATTGTTAGATTTAAAGCACATCCATGGGCTCTATGATCCATTCCATATGAAATCTATTTTATATCATTATCACTTCATAGCTTCACTTCATAGGGTAACGATGGATCCAAATGGCTAACCTTTGTATTCTTGACCCATATATTTATAGGGATTAGACAAATAATCTAGACATCAATTAACACATGCATGATTCATTTAAGTTTACTTAGTTGGTGATGATGGAGCCAAAGGGATAGCCTTTGCATTATTGATCCACCTTTTGGGTAATTGAGAAATCAACTCTATTCATGATATTAATATTGATTCAATACATACCCAACATCATCCAACAAAATATAGCATCACAATAGGTTTTGTATTGGTTTATGTACTTAGTGAGGTGTATTCATTTTTTTCTCTTCCTTTAACTCAAATTTTATATGTTCTTATTTTACATATAGTGTATCTAGTAATAACTAATATACTTTTATGTTTTCATTATAGATTCACACTTAAAAACATGCTCTCTCTATGTGCATCCAACATGACGCATCTTTATGAGCTTCTCCCTTGCAAGTAAGCTCATGTATTCTTTCTATTTTCTTTTATCCAAGTATTTATCTCTTTTTCATCACTAAAATAAAGTAGAGGGGGAAATTTAGTCATATAAAATTTAAATTGGATGACTTAGGCATGGCTAATGACACCCAATCCATAGCTCCTCCTTTTTTCTCATGCAACCCTTTTAGGCTATTCTTTCATTGATTCCTAGTCATCTGTAGCCTTCTAGACTTAGCTCTTTCAGACCCAGGTAACCTTTTTAGGCCCAAATATATCCCTCACATCTTATACCCTTAGGACATTATAATTAAAATTGGACAAGAGTATTGGAACCGAGGGTGTCATGTTTCTAACACTATTGTCTAAGTGCAAAATTACCTCCAATAATTAGATTTCCCCAAATCATTATCCTTTTCCCTATCAGCCTATTATGAGTTCATTTAACCCATGATATTTAATTACCTTATCAAAGGCCATTAAAATTCAATTTAGAAGGGTTGACACTAATTTATAGGAAATAAGAAAGAATACAAGAAAGTACACTCAAGTACTCTTCCCTATTCTCTACATACAACCTTCTAAGATCATTTCAAGCCTATTCAAGCACTCATACCAATACCTAGTGATACAAAGTACATCTAATTTCACATCTAGTTACATAAATCACACATAATTCCTCTAAGCACTTCAATATGAGAAGTACATTAGCTTGATCCCTCTTCAAAGTATTGGTATGTAGGTAACGTGCTCACATAGGGTGTGAAGTACATCCATCATATAATTTACACATTAAACCCTTCTCTATCTTTCCAAAGTTTCCATTAAATTTCAATAAAAAAGATATACTAAAGGTTTTCAAGACTAAATCAAACACACGTTGAGCTCCATAGGCTTCTAGGCCTCAAAAATTCATAGACAGTGTAACATAAGCCTATCAAATATAGTGGAACCTATAAACTTCATAATTTCTTATGTATCATTAAACATAGGGTATAACCATGGAGAGACCCAATGTGAGTAAGGGAGGGCATAGAATATAGTTAAAATACATACATAGTCAGATCTCCTTGTGATTGTCACCTACAGTCAAGTGGAAATAATCTTTGAATAGCCATAGTGATGGAGTAAAGACTTTCAGTATTGCGATAATATCCTCAAGATGGCCATAGTGATATTAATCATTAAAATATATTTAATACTTGTTGTTAGACCCTCCATTAAAACTCATAGTCAGTTAGAGTTGTAAAAGTTACTTAATGGGAGAGTTTACCTTAATCTCTCCAAAAAGAGGACTCTACCTCACAAAAGGTCATCTCATGGTGGAGTGTCTTGAGTTTCATATAGGCTTAATAGTTTCTCTCTTGTATACCAAGCCTAGAGATAAAATCTCAATTAATATATGGGTTACTATGTCAAAATATATTGATGGTTGGATGGATTTCAACTCAATAGTATTTATATTGAAGATACTTAGTGAAAGCTATAGTGCTATAAAGTACAAATGAACCTGTAGCTTACATTGTAACTTGATGCATTGATGGTGAGATAATGATGCATGGCTACATGGAATTATATAGTTTCATTTAGAGTTAAATATGGCCTAATGACTTACAAGAAATCAAAGTAGTTGAGATATAGTGATTTGACATAAATGAGCACATCCATAAATCCTTTGTATTCCTTAATCAGACACATACAGTTTGACTACAAACTAGTTCCAGCAAATGATAGATGTGGGTTTGAAATGTTGGAAAAGAAATAGAATGGATTGAAATTTTTAATAAAATATCACAATTACATATCAAATCCTCATGTGATTCTTATAAAAATAAGATAGATACGGTGAAACTAAAACCTCAACCTATAGTCAATAAAAAAATGCATACAGTCATAATCTTAACCTAACATGGAGAGTTTAAAGTGTTTGAAGATAGTATAAGTAGGATATTGATGCAAAAATTTGTAAAAAAGGTAATCATGACATAGTATATCCCTTTAGGGTCTCAATTAGGAAAAAATAAATGGGAAGTGACCTCTATTTTGTCTTAGATAGAGGGCACTCCACAGTCATGACCACCTTGTAGTCATAGTGTGTGAATGAAGGGAATATATTTAAGGGATCTTCGGAAGATGTAAAAAGTTGGAATTAATATAATTTTTTTTATAATAACTCACATTTAATGAGAACACCTACAGGTGGTCATACACACAAGCACATAGTCTTGTTCTATTAGGCCTAGAACAAGGCCTAAACCCTCAGGGCCCTTTACTTGTTTCACATGACCACATTATCCTTATAATACATTTAATGACCTATAAGGGAGATTTTAGAGTCTAAAATAACCATAATTTTATACATAAATAGCTCAAATTGGTCATTTTGGCCTATTTTCCTCTTAGGGGTACTCAAAATTCATTGCAAGAGCTTAAGAGACCAAATTCTTGTGCTCATATATGTATGGAGTATGTGCAAGGTTAATAAATCATATATTGATATTTTAGGGGGTTTATTAACTTTTTCTCAATGGAATTTGGTTGCAGGGTTAGCATTTGGATTTTATAATCATTGTTAATAAGCTAACCTTCCTAAAACCATCTTAAAACCCTTATTAAGACATGATGGAGAACATATGGAGAGTTATGTATATATAAGTGGTAAATTATACTTGGAAGTGTTTTGAAACTATTTATAAGTCTCATAGGCTTATTGACATCCAATTGATCCATACCATCACCTGTACAAACAAACCTAATTCTAGGTTTTTTATAGGTTTTGATATGTTTGATAGGTATATAAGGGGATTGATGAATGAATATCACTGTGTAAGGTGTTTAGGGAATTTTCCTAACTCCCTATTCTCATATATCACCTTATATAAACATGTAAACCTCTATGATAATCCATTCATTATAGCTAGTCTTGGATAGATATTGAGAAGGCAAAGTGACTGCCCAAGTGTGATGATGAGAGTGACTTTAAGTATTTGATGTTTATTTGATAAACCAAAATAAAAATATGGATTTTTTTTTATCTAACACCCATTAAATTCATATTATTGAAAAATTATAGGTTACTTAAGTCACTAATGTGTGAATTGGGTCTCTTGAATTGTAATTGGTTTCCAAGTCTTGACACTTGTCCTTATGACCCTTTCACTTCCCTTATTCTCCCTCCTCTACTAGGATCTATATATTCAATATTTTTTGTCTTTGTAATGGATTCACACCTATTATGATTAATCCATATTTATTTGAATACTATATTTTCCTTTGAAATAAAGATTTTTAAATAGGTTTTGAGTTCATAGCTTCTTGTCTAAGTATGTGAATTAGTGAATAGTGGAATGACAAGTGATAAATATGTATCCTTGTGTTCTATTTACTATGTCATGTTTGGTGTAGGTATTTCTCCCTCTAAAATGTCACATGAATATTATATAGTGTATTTTTTTATCTCCAAGTTTAAGCAATATCATTAGTTTCTAGAATCTGACCTTTTGTTCACTCACCATGAGAAGTGCAATGCATATCACTTCCATGTTTGAAACACTTATTTTAGAGATATATAGGATGTTAGGGATAGTATTATGAGTAATTATTCATATTTTAAGTGTATTTCAGTCTAGTGGAGATCAATTTGGTGTATCACTTCATTAGCATAGGTTACTTTTGTTGAATTTATATCCATTTTCATCCAAGCAAATAAGTAATATAGGTGATAAGTTATTAAATAATAATCTAGGGAGATATCCCTTAAACCTAAAGGTTTACATATTTTATAGGTAATCCATAGGACTATAGGTAATCTAATGTTTCACTTAATCTAGATAAGGCTTGAATAACCTATCTAGGGTGTAAGATTGTGTGATAATAGTTCTAACACACTCGATGGGACCATTATCTCAAGTACATCTTATCAAGGTGAATGTTGGTATTGACAACATCATAATTACATAAGTGTGTTCTACTCATCATTTTGTGACTTCATGAAAGGTAATATCTAGTTATAAACCAAGTTTTATCATTCTTTGTATTCATACTTCATGGTCCTTACTAGGTCAACTACTAATAGAGGTAAAAATCCTATAAACTCACTCCTTCAATATAAAATTCTGCTTAAAGTTCAATACCCTCAGCCTATATTGAGATTTTAAGAACAAGAATACTTTGCAAGCCAAGAATATTAAGAGAGTGAGAAGGAAATTTAGAACAACATGGCTAGGTATCATGCTTTCCTAGCCTTTACCATTAAAAATCCTATACACCTCAATACATATAATGATATCTATCCCAATACCACCAAGATTTTTTCCACTTTCAATGGGGAAGGTCATATCACCCCATGTGACCATATTAGGGACATTTCTAAGTAATGTCACTGAAGTTAACATTGTAGTTAGGTTTTATGCCATGTCTCATAGGGAAAAATATCTTGATTGGTATAATACATTGCTATGAGTATTTATCACCACTCAATATAAGTTTGAAGAGTTTTTGACCCAAATATTTGAATTTAAAAGTGATCACACATCACAAATTCATTAGTTGTATGTGATTCAAAGAGGTCTTAAGGAGACTATGCATAACTTCAATAAGAGATTTCAAAAAACATGGTATAGGCTACCACCTCCCATGATACCCCTTGAAAGTTTTATCTTCCCGACATACCTAAGATCTATTGGGACTGATAGAGTTATCATGGTGCAACCCATGGGTGGTTACACTTTGCTTGATATCCTATGATAAATCCATTAGATCTGAGAATGGTCTAATATAAGCTAGTAAAGTCCCTCCAAAAACATCCATTCTTATTATGCCCAATATGTCTACTACTCCTCCAAGTCTTCTTTCAATACCAAGTGAAAATAATAAGTCTAGATCTACCCCAAAGAAATCAAAGGATACCATTAATTGGGAGGTAAGATATAAAGCCTTTGAGGCTCAAGTTAGGTAACTAAATATAAAATATGAAATTAACCAAAACCCCTATTCCTATATTACACAAGAAATTAGGTTCCCACCTTAGAAATATGGTCAAGTAAGGGGACAAGGATAACCTAAATTCAATATTCCACCCAATATATATAATCCAACCTCTACTTCTAACACAAAAGAAATGGTTCTAATCCATAGTAATCTAGATCAAAGAGAGGATTTGTATCCTCAAGGATAGTATATGTATTCTAATAAAGGTGGAGGAAAAGCTTTGGTAGCTCAAGGATGACCTACTCCTCGATTGATAGTAGAAGATGAGAACTTCATGCAAGAAGAAATAAATGAAGGATGGTATCCCCAAGGAGTGAGCTTGACAAACATTAAATTCAAAGACACATTTATACTAAAATAAATAACCTTTTCTTCATCCAATATAATTTCAAAGCAAAAAGATTTGGGAGATGTTCATGGTGTTGAAAAAAGTCTAAATAACCCTCCTACAAGATAACAAGGTGTGAATTCAAGTGTGGTAGTCCATACAAGTTCTGCACCTCTTCAAAATTATAATGTGGGTAGGGTGACTCAAATTGATCCATTGAATTAATATCAAGGCACTTCCTTTACTTAGAATTTAAAATAAAAGGTAAATTTTCCTTCTTATAATATCATTTATAATTTTAAGAGTACTAAAACATCTATATCTCTTTCAAAAGTAATCCACATGCCCTATCAAAAGGAACTTATTCCATAATAACCTTCCTAAGGTCCACATAAATCCTCAACCATCAAGACATAGTGGTTTATACCTCACTAATGTTACCATATACATTTTTAAACTCTTAACCAAATATGACAATCCCCCAGCCTTCTACCTCACTCTCATTATGGGAAATAAGCTTATTAACAATTCGATTATGGATAGTGGGGCAAGTACCTCAGTATTCCCAAACTTGTGGTAGATTACCTGGGCTTGAAATATGAGCCATATATCAAGGGAGTGTTACAAATTTATGGGAATCTATCTAAGTTATTGGGGTTCATCAAAGGTTTGAGATTTTTCTTGGATGATTCTCCAAGTTTCCCAATCCTTCAAGACATAGTGGTGGCTGATTTACCTACTCACTTTGATATTTTCCTCTAAAGGAAATTCACTACCAAGATATGAGGATATATATTAGTTTATTTTTCCTTTGTAGAAATTAAAACAAGGTATATAATAAATCTGACTTTTATAACATATCCATTTGCCAAGTTTCACATTGAACCATATGTAGAATCAAGTTCTAATCTAAATTGTACCATCTATGATCAAGAAGATTATGTTATGGATGATGGAACATCATAAAAATTTGAGGGTATCTATGATATTTTAATATATGAGTATGGTGATGAAAATTATGGACATAATCCTTATAATTTCATTGAAGCAACAAAACTTGGCACATACATCATCCATAAGGAAGGTGATGAACAGTCTCAGGTAATCATTAATAATTCTTTTTAACAAGCTATTGAGGGTAATTACATTATTAATATTGATGATTATAATGGTTTTAAAATTATGGTATATAAATATAAAGAGGAATGTAATTACATTTTTCCTACCCAAGATGGAGGAGTCCATGAATGTCATAGCCATGAAGAGGAAGATGATCTGTGGCAATAGTTCCATGTCATAATTCAAGACTTTAAACATATGAATAATTCAACTCCCCTTCCTAAAAAGCATGAATATGATAGTGAGGTTGTTGATTAATCTTATAAAAATGAAGGAGAGTTTCTTATTAATCATAATAGTGAATTTGAAATCACTGTCAAGAGGGATGCAGTCATGAAGCAGTCTAATTAAGCCAAGGTAAAAATGTGTGTGGTTAAAGAACAATCCAAACCTTAGTCTAAATTTGAAACACTTTTAAACATTTTGGACTATAAATAATAAAATATTTATGGTTTTATGAATAAAGTGCATCATGTTCTAGGAGAGGGTGGAGTTGAGAAAACTTTGATGACTCCCAATATTCAGTTTGAGAGATGTCAATTTAACATGATAGAAGTCAAGACATATGCAAAGTCAAGAAAAAATTTAAGATATATACAAGGAGTGTTCATGAGAACTCAAAATGACAAAATTTCTCATAATATAAGTGTTATATACCCATTTTTCACCCTTCTTGAGGAATATTTTTCAAACCATCCGTAAACCTAAAGTAACATGGGATTGACTATAGGTTGTGGGTTACTTATTATCTAGGCCAAACCTCTAGTTTTGATTGGGATATCTCCCCTAATGGTAAATTTATCTCTCTCTCTCTCTCTATATAAGACCTAAATATATTGGGATGAAAAGATTAGATAATTTTCATAAAGGAAAACCTACACTAAAGGATGGTGATGCACCTAACTGATCTTTCGTCCACTTACTCAACTTCGACTATTTTAACACACTAATGGAATAACAACTAAACAATCATAATCATGAGTTATTTTCACAAGTGTTTCATTTTAAGGTTGTAATATTTGAATATAATGCAAAGGTCATGATAAGTAGGCCTACTAGGAGACTCTTACCAATCATGTCACACTTTAAAACCCCATCACCCACACTTTTACACTTCACACAACATGCATAAGACACCTTATTGACATCTAGGTAAACAAGGACTTGAAAATGAAGGAAAACCAGCATATTTTAATATCAAAAAAATTATGAATAATCGAATTTCCATCATGAAATATTAAAAAAAGTCTATTGATTAGTCCAAGTAGGCATGCAAGTACAAACACTGGCAAAGTATCCTCATATGAGCCTAAGAGATATAATAAAAGGTGTAAATCCCTCAATATATAGCATAAATGAGGAGAGAATAAGGGTTTAATGGAACGGAGGAGAGGATAATGATTCATTAATTACAATATTTAACTTCATCCTATAGTTAAAATAATTACATAATCATGCCATACACCATTTCCATATATTGGTCTCCTATAGTTTAATATGTGCCTTGAATGATATCCTTGGAGAATTGAGGAACATTATTAGTAAGTTTTTACTCATCAAGAGTCCATGCACACCACATTTTTCCCACACATTCTCCTTTCATTAGCTACCAATGTTAAATGAGATCTAGTAATAACCTTTTCCATGAGGCATTTATTGATGTAACTCCCCCTCTTATGCTAATGAGGGTTGATAACTTATAGAATAAATATAAATACCATGAAGTGTGAATCATTTTCCCTTGAAATATTAGTTACCAGGTGTAACATATTTGTATGAACTCCTTTAGAAGTCTCCTTATGCCAACTTTAACTCTCTTCATTGACCAAGTAGACAAAATAGGATAATTAGGCCTAATTGCCTAAGTGTTGGTGTTTGAAAGCCATTAAATTAACTATAAGAGATATTTATAACCTATATATGGATGATTTTTATGTCTAAAACATCTCCTTACATCATAACATGAGCCCTTTTGAATTAGAAACATCTATAATTGTGTCAAACTAGATAGCTATGTCACTCTATCTTTTATTTATGCAGAATGGGAGTTTGGAGATGAGTTTCAAAGGCCTTTACAAGTGGATCCTTGGACATATTATGACTTTATAAGGTTTAAAAAGTGTTAAATCTCCCCCTCCAATAGTTAGAAGCTTATCAATTAGTTTTGTACACTTCTTTATGCTCAAAATCCTATAAAAGTATGGTTTTTTGACACTTCCATACATATCCTATACAATCATGTACCATGAACAAGTAATAATCTAAGTTAAATTGACATTATAGGTGTTTTAAATGTGATTATATGGTGATTAGATTCCAAAATATGAAGGTTTTCAAATTTTGGTCTGCCTAGGGTTTTAGGGAGGTTTTGGGTATCCATTACTCTTAGCAATGATTCCTAGAGTATGGACCCCTAAACCAAAAACTCCCACTATGTATTTTAATTATATGAATCCCTTAAAATTCTATTAGGATATTTTATTCCCATGCAAAGAGTACATCAAGATAGGTAAATAGAGAAGTTGGCTTGTGTTATTTTGTACATAGTTTGAATAGGGTAGCATTCTTAACATTTATTCATAAAGTTATGCCCATCATTCACACTAAATATTAAATTAATTTAAGGTACATATGGTTATATAATATATCATATGATAATTTTCTTATAATCCTTTTGAGGTGAAAGATATGAGCATCCAAATTGGGCACTTGAATTGGTTGTGTACATTGTGAAACTCGATGAGGTTTTCAAGACCAAAATTTATATTTTCTAGAATTAAAATATTTTAAAAATCCTCTATAGGTTCTAATTCACCCTCGTATACCTTATTATGCTTCCATTTTCTTTTTAGTGATCTGAATGTATCTTTATGGTGGTATAGGCCTTCTAGGCCTAATTCTAGTTTTTAGGTCTAGTTAACCTCAACTAAGCATTACAGGTTTGATAGACCTATAGAAGACTTAGATAACTAAACCC
This sequence comes from Torreya grandis, assembly GCA_037957365.1. Taxonomy (NCBI): domain Eukaryota; kingdom Viridiplantae; phylum Streptophyta; class Pinopsida; order Cupressales; family Taxaceae; genus Torreya; species Torreya grandis. Next base: position 3,523,007 of record JARHVA010001295.1, on the reverse strand, counting down.
AATCATAAAATCCACTTTATTAACTATTTATATCCTTATGTAACTATTCTATGACTCCCAAACTTCAACTATGTTCTCCCTTCTCCCATGGCTACTTGTAGGTTACACTATCAAGACTGTGTTTAAGGAAGACATGGGTATAAAGGTTTTTTATTTATTTATTTCAATGATGTTTTAGGATTATAATTCTCATTTATTATCTAAGAGTTAATTTCAAAATAAATTCCAAGTCTCCATTTAATCCAATCCTTGCATACTACATAATCACCTTAGGGTTTAAGCATAGTCAGGATTATGAAACCCTAAGGTCTAGGTTTTAATGTTATATGCCTTACATGATGCATGTCAAAAATTTAAATATCTTATTTAACTTATTTATTTCTCCTTTATGTGCCTTATTTCTTCAAACACATTCAAAAAAGAGGGGTGTTATCAACACTATTACACAAGCCTTTTTTATATCACTCCTCGTATATAGCCCTCAAGGGAATCTATATTGAAAGTTGAGAATTGTCACCAATAAATAGTGTTTATAGAAACTATTATTACCCTATATTATCTAAAAAAGTCTTTGTGAAACCAAACTCACTATCTTATTTTTAATATTCCTAAATAACCATCTAGGTCCCATCGTAGACTGCTTAATTGACTACATGATCTCTAAGAGAAAATAGTGATTGTATATAATGGTTAAATGAAATTAATGATGGCATAAATGTATTTAAATACTATCAATGATCTTATATACTAATTTTGGAATCATGATCACCCTTGTATAGGCTTTAATGCTGCTAAATTTCCCAAGAATATCCATGTGATTTTGACTATGTTTCTTGCCTATAGGTGTTGATCTTAGGGGTTTTCCTTCACAATCTTGTAGGGAGGAATAGGGTCATAAAATATAATATGTCATAAGTCTCCTTTTGATCTTCATAACCCTGATTCATTACTAACTCAAGTTTTAGCCTTCACATACTACTCCACATCATTATCCAAGGTAATGAAGGATGCTTGTATGTGTTTGATTAGACCTGTATAGAATGCTAAGACATGTTAGGTTATATTTGAGACTAGAATTATTCTTCAGGGCTTAATTTAGTGATTGATGCTCATAATGGAGCTTAACTATCCTAAGTCAGTTCATTGTGTTGTTGATCCTTCTTATCACCTCTTACCCCTTAAAGCAAGGTTTTGATCAAAATCTCCCCTCTTACAACTAGGCTTGTAGGTGATCTCTTGTATCTAATGTTATGATCATCAAATTTGTCCTTTTCTTACATTTGGAACTTACCTCACTTGTTATTAATATTTCCTTTAATTTAACTAAGATAGGTTCTTTAGTATGTATGAATATTGCTCTAGGTATATGATCACATATGCAGACTGTGTACAAGGTCTGAGTACTTGGCTTGTGTGAGAGGAAATTGATTTATAGTGCATGGATTACTTATGACATATTCAAAATTTAATCCACTCAATTGGGTGATCCATTCTCATGATCACACCATTTTCTATGCCCATGAATGATTCACACATAATGCTCTTTGAAGCTTTGTTGCAACAAGCCAATGACTAGGTGTAGGTGTTTATTAGTTTTCTTAGTAAGATCAAGGGAATTTATAGATCCATATTTACATGAATTTATTATTCTTAAGGGTTACAAGGTTTATATATGCCTACTTTAATGTTATATACTTGGAATGAAGCATGGATAGATGGAGGGTGACTGTGGGGTGATATGGATGGTGGACATAAAGACAAAACTGAGACACAATGAAAGGGCACTAAAGATCTCAAGAAATGGCAAAGGAAAAAACATGTCATTAAGTGGAGCATGGAAACCCTTTCAAGAAAAACTAAAATAACCTTGATGAACCTTATACACAAACCTATGCAATCATGTCACCTATGGAGGCATAAAAAGGACATATGTAGTTAAAATATGTAACCTAGGAATCTTTGAGAAAACTTAACATTGGAATAAAACATTAATCTTTTCTAAATTGACAAAGTGAGCTTTGGAGGAAATAATAATTATTTATATGTAGGTGAGGCTACCATGGATGTTAAGAGAATTGTTCAGAAAGACATGAGTAAGGAATATTATGGCTCTAACACCTCCTTCCATGCTTCTAGTTGTATTTGAAAACTCTGAGGGTAACTTTGAACAACATATAGTGATAATAGATAGTGAACCTTAGATATGTATATGAGATCCTTCCTTGAAGACACTTTTGAGATGGTGAGAGGATATTGTGAACACCAATTTTAAGTAAGGATGCATGGATATTATTGAGTCACTTGAAAAATATTTCAACATTGTCAACTCTTTCTTATAAGAACCTTCAACACTCTGTTTAGTTCTCAAACCTTCTTGAAAATTGAATAATATTCTAGTTTTGATATATTTTTTTTTATGAGCTCACATGTGGTATTCAAGCACTAAAAATTCCATGATAGGTTCCTTTAGGACCTGAGAAAACAAGATAAACCATTAGATTGACCAAAAAAGCTAAGAATCCATGAAAACCATTATGTTCAACTTTGCCATTATAGACAAGGATGACATACAAATTCATTAAGATCTTAAGTAATGTTCATATATTTTAGGAGGTAAATCCAAGAACAAATTCCCATGGATGGAATTTTATTGATTTTAATATCCCTAGTTAAGATCTTGAGCCCCCATTCTCTCTCCTCTGTATGATCTAAGCATAAACTTGAGGATTTATCTGGTCTACAAATGAGGTAGATGAAGTGAGATGACCATTTTTGAGTCTATTTGACACCCTTTCACCATGAAAATTGTCTGAATCACCTTCCACGACTCCACCTTCAAAATTTAGTCTACATCTATATGGATAAGTTCATACAATTCTATACAAGTATAAAAACCTCCTTAAAAAGTGTTTTTTCTTGCATTTTCTTCATAACTCTAAATTTAAACCATCATTTTAGGGAAAAATGAGAGGGAAAATGTGTTAAAAAACCTTTTAAAATAGTAAATATATAGTTGGAAGTGGAAGTGTCAAAATGTTTGCACGTGGGGCCTATTTTTCTAGTGGAAAGGTGTGAATGGGCCTCAAAATGGGCTTTTAAGGGTATGGAACATATAGTGGTTGCAATATGGCATGGATAAGAACCTTTAAATACCTTTTTAAATTCAATTTCATAAATAACTTTCACTTACCTAAGGTCATTAAAGTAAATAAACTCATATGAAGTGATTTGATGGGAATATGATGCTTAAAAAGGGGTGTTTGAAGGTGTTAATTGAACTTAAAAGAGTATAACCAATCTTCATATCATGACCTCAAAAAATGTCAAAAACCTTTACTAAACCAAAATATCCTTTAAAATATCTTTATTTAATCCAAGAATATCATGAAAACTAACACTCTAATAATGGATGTCCAAATAGTCATGATGTACAAACTTACAAGTATACTCCATGACACATGATAACTCACAAGCAGACCTAAGCACCTTAATGACACATCTGAAAAGGCTTAAAGACTCTAAATAGGACCAATAAGGTAATAATCATATAAGAGATCACCATGATTATGTTAAGATAGCTATCACTAAAATTTATTTGATGTTAGGGGTTGACATTCATCATTGTTAGGTCAAAATGTCAACATTTTCAGTGACTCTGAGGGGTGACCAACCTATTGGTTAAGATAATCCAGTTACTCAAGTATGACTCATGAATTGAAAACCCATATTGATGTAATATAAAATTTATTTTCACCTTATGAAAATTTATGGACTTGCAACAATAATAAGAAACACAAATTAATAACACCTAAACCTAAGAAACACACCAGGTAAGAAAAATAGGAGACAAAAGATAAAACCTACAAACATGTGTACACCAAACTTATTGATTCATGGCAAAAAACTTATAAAAATAACTAATTAAAGCACACCTAATTTGTCCTATGATTAAGTTGGTTCATGATATCAAATGGTTGTGTGTTGATTGGGACCCCCACTTGTAACTAGAATCATTCTCATGTTCATGAGCTCTTAAGAAGGCAGTTGTGTCTTATGGCTCAATTCCTCTATGCATGGGTTGACTATGTTAGTAAAAAACCTATTCATATTATTTAAATATCCATATATCTTTCATAAATAGTCTCATTCCTTCTCCAATCATGTGTTGCACTTGATTCTAATCATTAGTTTCAAAATAGTCTTCTATCATAGTGCTCTTTTCAATATCTTCCTAAAGCTCCTCATGGGGTATAAATGGAGTGTCTAAACTAAGTTAGTTTTTTTTCAAATATTCCCAAAAGGAAATATCATCATGATTAATGGATAAAATATGGGTTTCACTTCCATTCATACCATATACTTATAAAACACCATACTAACCACTCACCTCCAACTCTTTGACAAGGTCATAACAAAGTTATTGGTCTACTGTACCTTGACCATGTTCATATTCAATGGATAAAGGTATATCCTCAACCCATTTAATAAAAAAAAATTATCTTCTTGGTACCTCTAGACTCATATTGCCTTCTTCACTTGGAACATTAGCATGTTGTCCCACTTCACTAACCAAGTCTGCCACACTGAGTTATTTTATTTTATTCAGGAACTCGTGGTATAATTTATTCCAAGGGTCATCAAACTAACTTGAAGTTTTTTCAATATAAATAATGGAATCATGAAGTTTGTCTTCTTGACTTCCCCCTAGATAAGGAATTGCATGAATTTTGGATTTATTCACTTTACCATCATGGTATTATGACTATTCCATGACATCCAATTTCCTTTCATGCTCAAATTCTAATATTTATAGATGAATAGGGGTCCAAATCATGATTTACTTATCATATGTTATTGATACATATTTTTTAAGGTGTCTTTGAAACCCTATTATAGTTATCACATGGTCAAGTTATTGAAGGTTTGCCCCTTCACTAATTAACCTTGATAGATTATCTCCCATGTTTGGATGTTCAAATTATGATCTTAATTCATTTGATTCCTCTTTAAGATGGGATGGTTTAGGAGATAAATGCATATCATTAGTCTTCTATATGGTTTTAATCATGTTCTTCCAACTAAAAACCTTAATAGCATCACACTTGGAGACCATAATCTTCTCTTTGAATTTATCAATTGTCTTGTCAAACTTAGACATAATTTGATGCTCAATAAAGGCTAAAACATGGAGAACTAATGAGGCACTTGGATAACTTAAGAGGCCCCTTGAGATAGACTTCATAATTTAACTTTCTTCCTTTCTCTCCCTTTCAATGGTAGGTATGAAATAGTTTAGGTCTTTGGCCCATGAAGGCTTCCAAGTGGGAGTTGTTTTAAATTATTGAGAAGTCATAAGATCTTGGAGGGAATATTGAGCACATATATATTGTTTTAGAGAATGATGGTGAAGGTAATCTAAACTTGAGGTTTTTGCAGTGTATGGTTGGATATGAAACTTAGAGAGTGATCTAGATTTGATTTGGACCCATGTACCATACTCAAGTACATACACCATATGAAATAAGTCACTAGATAAGCACCCCCCCAAAACCTTAGCCATAAAATCACTAGCCAAATATAGGGTAAAATGAGGTAACAATTCTACCACCATATGGTATTATGCAATTGAAATCCTAGTGTAGGCATGAAGGTTGATTTAAAGGTTTCTTATAAAGCCAAATGTCCTCATAAGGGATCTATTAAAATGTAATTAAATGTTAAGGCCAATATCATACACAAAATTGAGATTATATTCCACTAGATTAGGGATAACTGAGATGTTAGCCTTATCATAAAATAAGTATTTATGCACTAATAACTCTCTAATGATCATAAAGGTGAAAAAAGGAGATATATCACTTACCCTAGAATATTTCTCTTGGTTTTTAGGGATACTTTTATGATGGACAATGGCATGGCATTCAATTTTATTCTACTACCTAAGACATTATTTCAACTTTCCTCTCTCCCCCTTGGATTTTTAATCTCCAAGTGTAGATGATCACTATTAGGAGCAAGATGACTATAAGGAATATTTGGCTGCTAACATGATTGGTCATGAGAATAAAAAGGCTACCATGGAGGTGCAGGAGTCTCATAATAAGGTGGATATTATTGGAAATATTGAGGCCCATTTTAAGGTTAATAAGGGTTAACATAAGGCTCATTAGGGATATAATAGGGCTGGCATGGAGTTAAAGGATAGAAACTTGCCTCATATGCTACCATAAATCCTCATATGACATATGTATCATAATTTGAATATAACCAAGAACCTCCTTACTTATATAATGATGATGTTATGATGCCTTTGAGCTTGAAAACTAACTATAAATATACTAATGTGGTGCTTGAAACTCCCTAAGATGACTATATATGCTTAAAGTGAGTGTCCTTAACTTTTAGATGTCCTTCAAGGTTTTCAAAACATGCTTCAACACACTTGAAATTTGGGCCCACTAGGTGTACTAGAGTTATTCACTACCCAAGTTTCACCCTTCTTGAGGAATATTTTTCAAACCCTCCCCAAACCTAGACAAACATGGGATTGACCTATAAGTTGTGGGTTACCCATTGTCTAGGCAAAACCTCTAGTTTTGATGGGGTTAGATCCCTTGATTATCACTTGATCTCTCTCTCTCTCTCTCTCTCTCTCTCTCTCTCTCTCTCTCTCTCTCTCTCTCTCTCTCTCTCTCTCTCTCTCTCTCTCTCTAAGACCTAACTCTATTGGGATTTAAATTTTAAATAAGTTACATAAAGGGAAATCCACACTAAATGGTAGTAATACACCTAAATGATCTTTCATCCACACACTCAACTTATACTATTAACAGACTAATGAACTAAAAAAACTAAATGATGTTTCATGTGGAGGTTGTACTATGTGAATAGAATGCAAAGGTCATGACAAAAAGGCCTTCTAGGAGACTCTTACTAGTCATGTCACACTTCAAAACCACATCACCCACACTTATACACTCCACATAACCTGTATAAGATACCTTCTTGACATCTAGGTGAATAAGGACATGAAATGGAAATAAAACCATCACATTTTCATATCAAAACAATTATGAATACACTATATTCCATCATGAAAGAGATACAAAAGTTTAGTGATCAATCTAAGTAGGTGTATAATTACAAACACTGGTAGAGTTTCCTCATACAATCCTAAGGGATACAATAAAAGGTCTAAATCCCTCAATATATAGCACAAATTGGGAGATAATAAATGGATAATGTAATGGAGGAGGATAATGGGCCATTAACTACCATAGTTAACTGCATCTTGTAGTTATAGTAGTTACCTAGTCATGCCATACACCCTTTCCATGAATTAGTCTCCTATAGTTGAATGTCTCTTGAATGAAATCCTTAGAGAATTGAGGCTAATTTATTATTAAGGTTTGACCAATAAAGAGTTCATGCAGACCACCTTTTTCCCACTTATTTTCCTTTCATCAATTACCAATATTAAAGGAGATATAGTAATAAAATTCTCCATGAGGCATTTAGTGATGTAACTCCCCCTCATATGCTAATGAGGCTTGATAACTACCACACTCTCTCTAAATTACATGAAGTGTGAATTATTTTACCTTGAAATATCATTTAACAAGCATAAAATATTTGTATTAACTCATTTATAAGTCTCCCCACACCAAATTTAACTCTCTTTATTGACCAAGTACGCCAAAAAAGATAAATAGGCCTAATTACCAAAGTGTTGGTGTTTAAAAATAATGAAATACATATAAGAGATATTTATAACCTTTATATGGATAATTTTTATGTTTTAGACATCTCTTTACATCATAACATGAGCCTTTTTAAGTTAGAAACATCTATAATTGTGTCAAACTAGTTGGGTATGTCACCTTGTCTTCCATTTTTGTAGACTAGTAGTTTGGAGATGAGTTTCATAGAAATTTCTAAGTGGATACTTTGAAATATTATTAATATATGTGTAAAAAGTGTTAAAACTAACCCTATAATATTTGGAATTTTCTCAAATAGTTTTGTACCCTTCTTTTTTCTCAAAATATATCAAAATTATGGATTTTTTACACTCTTATACACATTTTTTAAAATCAAGTACCATGAATAGGTCTTCCTCTCATTTCACATGAAATTATAGGTGTTTTTTTTTAATTTTATTCTAGGGTTCCAGGATGCTATAATATGAAGGTTTACAAAATTGGGGTTGCCTAGGGTTTTAGGGAGGTTTTGGGTGTCTAATACTCTTAGTAACAATTCATAGAGTACAAACCTATAAAATAAAAAATTATATTATGTATTTTAATTACATGGAAAAATTTAAATTATCTAATAATATTGTATTCCCATGTAAATATTGCATCAATATAGGTACATATATTATCTAGTTTGTGTTTTTTTGTAGCTAGTCTCAACAAGCTAGAATTTATAACCTTTATCCATAAATTTTTACCCCTCTTTTCCACTCAATATTAAATTAATTTAAGGTACATAGGTTACCTAAAATATCCTAGCATAATTTTTATATAATCATTTTGAGGTGAATGATATGAGCATCCAAGTAGGGCATTCAAACTGGGTATGTACACTATGAAACTTGAGGAGGTTTTTAGGACCAAAAATGGTATTTTATAGTATTATAATATTTTAAAAATCCTATACATGTTTAATTAACCCTCCTCTACCTTCTCATGCTTCCATTTTCTTAGGAGTGATCTGAATATATATCTATGGTGGTGAAGGCCTTCTAGGCCTATAACAAGCCTTTAGGCCTAATTAACCTCAACTAAGCATTAAAGGTTTAAGATATTTGTAAGAGGTTTAGATAAATTATAACCATCATAAATTAACTTTTATTACCTATTTATATATTTTTTAAACTATCCTAATATGCCCAAACTTCAACTATGTTCTCCCTTCTCCCATGGCTACTTGTAGGTTACATTGTCAAGACTGTGTTTGAGGAAGATAGGGATCTGAAGGTTATTTATATCCTTAGTGTAGTGATGTTGGATGATTATAAATTCCATAAGTTTTACCTTATATAATCACACCCTCATTGCCAATTCTTCATTCAATCAAATCCTTGCATACTATACACAATCATATTAGGGTTTAGGCATAGTTTTGATTATGAAACCCTAAGGTCTTGATTTTAGTGTTATGTTACTTACCAAAGGTATATAAAACTTTTAAATCCCATATTTATATTTATTTATATCTCCTGAAGGTTATTAATGTATTAAAACACATTCAAAATATATGTTTTTTTACCAACATTGATACAAAAGCCTTTTTTAGATCACACATCTTATCTGGCCCTCAAGGGCATTTGTCTTGAAATTTAAGTTTTCTCACCAATAAAAAGTGTTTTTAGACACTTTTATTACCCTTTATTGTCTAAAAACTAATTTTTTTATACCAAACTCTCTATCTTATTCTCAAGTTTCCCAAATGTCCATCTAGGTCCCATCATAGATGGCTTAACTAATTGTAGAACCTCTGGGACAAAATAATGACTATCTTTGCTGGTTATATGACCTTAAAGATGGCATAAGTGTATTGAAATATTTTCAATGATATTTTGTACCATTTTTTGAAGCATGATCACCCTTTTATAGGCTTCAAGACTGCTAACTTTCCCAAGACTACCCATGTGCTTTTGACTATATTTCTTACCTATAGGTGTTGATCTTAGGGGTTTTCATTCATAATCTTGTAGTCAGGAGTAGGGTCATAAAATATAAAATTTCATAAGTCTAATTTTTATAATCATAACATTTATTCATTACTAAATTATGTTCTATCCTTCACATAATACTCTACATCACTATCCAAGTTGATGAAGGATAGTTATAGGTGTTTGATTAGACCTGTACGGATTGCTAAGAGGTGGCAAGTTATTTTGGAGATCGGAATGGTTCTTAATGTTTTAATTTAGTTATTATTATTAATCATGGAGATTCACTATTCTAAGTGATATCATTATGTTTTTAATCCTTCCTATCACCTTTTACCCCTTAAAGTAGGGGTTTGATAAAAATCTTCCCTCTTACAACTAGGCCTATAAGTGTTATCTTGTGTCTGATGCTATTTATCTTCCTTGGATGTGGTGATCATCAAATTTTTCCTTTTATTTAGTTTGTACCTTAACTCCCTTAGTATTAAAACTATCTTCAATTTGAGAAATATATGGTTCTTTAATAAGTACCAACAGTATTGTGGGCATTTACTCATATATGTTGATTGTGTATAGGGTCTAAGTATCATGCTTATGTGAGGGGAAAGTGATATGTAGTGTTTATAGTCCTTTTGACCTATTCATAATTTCATCCACACCCTTTTGGGATATATTTTCTTGATCACACCATTTTTTATTCCCATGAATGATTCACACATAATGCTATTGGAAACTCTGCTATAATAGGCCAAATGACTAGTTGTATGTGTTTGTTTATTTGTTTTCTTAGTGAGATAAATGGAATTTATAGATTAATATTTATATGAAATTATTTTTATTAATGGTTACCAGGTGTATATATGCCTTTTTTCATGTTCTATACTTGGAATGAAGTGTGGATGGATGGATGGTGGTGACTGTGTGGTGATATGGAGGGTGGACATGAGGACAAAGTTGAGACATAATGAAATGGTAGTGAATATATCATGAAATGGTGGAGGATAAAACATGTCATGAAATGGAGAATGGAAACCCTTTAAAGATAAACCAAAATAACCTTAAAGACCTTTATACACAAACCTATGCAATCATGGCACTTTTGGAGGTAGAAATAGGACATATATAGTTAAAACATGGAACCTAGGAATCTTTGAGAAACCTTAACATTGGCAAGAAACCTTAATCTTTATTAAACTAATGTTGTGAGCTTTGGAGGTAAGAAGAGTGATTTATATGACTATTAGGTTACCATGGAGGTTGAAATTCTTGTTCAAATGGACATAATGATGACATATTATGATTATAAACACTTCCTTTCATGTTCTTATCTATATTTGAAATCTTTGAGATAAAATTTGAATAACATATAGTGTTGATAGACAATGAACCTTAGATATGTATTTGAGATCCTTCTTTGAAGACACTTTTGAGATGATAGGAGGCTATTATGAATAATAAATCTAAGAAAAGAGGCATGGGGAAGATTGAATAACTTGACCAATCCTTCAACATCACCAACTCTTTTTAATGACAACCTTCAACACTTTGTTGAGTACTCAAGCTTTCTTATAGATTGTAGATTATGCTAGTTTTTATGTTTTTTGGTTTAATGAGTTCACATGTGGGATTTAAATACTAAAAATTCCGTGATAGGTTCCTTAAAGACCTAAAAAAATAAGATAAACCTCTATTTTAACCAAGAAAGCTAAGAATCCATGAAAACCATTTGGTTAAACTTGGCCTATGTAGACAAGGATGGCATATAGATTCCTTAAGACCTTAAGGAATGTTAATAAAGATTAGGGGGTCAATATAGAAATAAATTCCCATGTATGTAATCTAACTGAGTGTACTTCCCCTAGATAAGAGCTTGATCCCCCATTCTCTCTCCTTCATATGATGTAAGCATAAACTTGAGGAGCTATCTGGGTCTTCAAAGGATGTAGATGAAGTGAGATGACTATTTTTTAGTTTTTTTGACACCCTTTCACTATAAAACTTTTCTAAATCAACTTTCACGACTCCACCTTCAAACAATGATCCTCTTCTATATGGATCAGTCTGTATAGTTCTATACAAGTATGGAAAATTACTAAAAAAGTGTCTTTTCCTACATTTTATTTAAAACTTTGACTTTAAAACAAAATTTTAGGGAAAATAAAGAGGGAAAATTTGTTAAAAAATACTTTCAAAGAGGAAATATGTAAGTAAATATGTTCTAACATGGTCAAAACTAGCAAAAACTGACCTCTCTCTCTCTCTCATCTCTCTCTTAGATAAGTTAAAAAAGTCAGCCAATTTCCACTTGATATGGATAAGAGGAGAAGAGTTAAAGTGAGTGAACTTGGTGGGTTATATTAACCTCCATATGTTTCCTTTCCATGTAAATAATTTATTTTTTTATAGTTTTTGCTTCATGAACTATCACTTAGAATGTTAGTGACTCTAAACTACCTGTACATCCCTAATGGCTTCAATTTTATTCTTTGTTTGCATTGATATAAGTAAACCAGGTGGTGTATGTTATCTTTAATAATATGAAAATCATTATAATGTTGTTTTTAGTCTATTTTTAATGTTTTAAGTTTAATTGGTAAGTAATATCACCATCATTGTGCTAGAATTGAGCACTACTAGTTTGCAAGATAGTGTTTGATTAGTTCTAGAGTCTAACTTCCTGTGAGTGTCTTTCAGTCAAGGTAATGAATTTGTTTTCAAAAAAAAATGAAATGGTGATCATTTATCCACTAAAATTTTAGTATAAATTAATGGGGAAATTAGTGTTGTATAGAAAACTGAACACACAAGTAAAAATAAAAAATCAATACTATTATTCTGCACACTCTATTATTTCATACGAATGATTAAAATTATATAGGAAAACTATTTAATATAGTTAGGGAGATAATATATCCACCAATATCTCCTCAAACTTATATTTTTTATATTATTATAGCATATAATAATATAAAACTGACTAACCAAAACACTATATATGAATATATTGTTACTAACAATATATTTGAATAACTAACAAATTATAAAAATTTATTAATATAATATCAGTAATTATGTTATTTAAAATTAATAATGTGAGCATACCTCAATATTCACCCCCTTATGAACATTATTAATCCTATCTACACCCCCTTAATGTGAACATGGAGAAAACAACTCTCCCATAGCTGCATATATACTCATGATTTGGTGATTTTAAGAGGACAATTACAAACCTTATAATTGGTGTATAAAATGGCTGATCAACAACCAAAAAGGATGGTTTTCATGTGTATAACCAAAAATAGAAACACAAAGTTTTAAAACTAGCTAACCACAAAATAATGGTTTTACAAGTGGCTTACCATAAACCACATCATGATATGCAATATACTTACAAGATCTCATCACTATCACATTTTTAAAGAAGTTACTTAGGATTATTCAATTCAATTATGATAAATTTGAATAGGTATACATCATCTATTTTTACTTAAAATCACATTATGATAAAAATAGCACACAACTATAAGATCACAAAATTGAAAAGCAAATATGCCACTAAAGAAGAAAGTGACCCCATTGTTAGTGGCCAACAAGAGGTTATGAAACCTCAACCTCTATTTCCTCAATCCTCTATTATGTGAATATGCTCACTCAGTAAGAATGTTGATGAAGGTCAATTGCATGTTATTTTTAATAGAATGTCCCATCCCATAATATTGACACATTTGACATTTGAATTAGAATATTGCATACAAATAATAATGCATCCTTCTACAAACAATTTTTTATTTTTAACACTTTAACTTTTAATATTGACATAAAATGGAATAATAACTATTGACATGAACTAAATGACTCAGCTATACAATATGACTTTTTATAAAATGACTTGATGATAATTTTGATTACATACCATAAAAAATTAACACATACACTTTAATCTCTATCCAAAACTCAAATACTCAATCACAATATAGACAAAGATATATAACATTTGCCAACTTTGAAAAGACATCAACTTTATAAATGATAATCTTAAAACAAAGCAACAATACTAATGACTCAAGACAAATATGTAAAATAATATAATAATACTACTATAATATTTATAACATATTCTAATGACTTGGCATATTTCATTTTTTGATAAGACAACTGTAAAATACAACTAAATAGAACATAAACTTAAGATAAAGAACCTGATATGTGGCAATATGTATTTGCTAGACTCTTTGTCAAAATAGATGGTTCACCACCATTAGAAGTCATGTTGTTGAAACCATATGATATTAAAAGTTGAGAACACATGGAGGTATAAAAAGACTAAAAAAAATTTATTTTATAACCATATTGAGATGGAGGATTGTGATGGTTTGATGACATGTTAAAGAGGATACCAAACAATGTAGTATTTATAAATAATGGTTTTTTTTACTACATGTATAAGTTGTAATAGGTAGAGAATCCATGAAAATGTAAAGTCACCTAGAATTATAGATTGGTGTAATTTTTTATTTGTAGAAACATTAGCAAATGCTTTCAAATTTCAATAGGTGGAGAGCATACTCTGAAAATGCAGTAAATTATATTAGACGTATGATGACTATGTTACAATTTTTCACCATAATGTTCTATTGGAATGTATATGATATGTAAATAGAATGCATAGGATTAAAATTTCACTCAATGGTTAAGCACCTAAATTAACTAGTTCAATGTTAGAATAGGCCTATAAATAAGCTCCCATATGAAGATAAGTCTGTAGGTTGAGCTAGTGGACAACTTTTCGTTGATGAGTTAGAGAAGATAGCATGTCAAATGGGTCTATGATAATTCCACATAGATAGTTATGAATACAAATATAAACTTTATATTTAGTCCAATGTCAATGAATAGCACTTAAAATGTTCTTTAGCATATACCTTCCTCAAATTTGTATACAAAATAGATCTATAATCTAATGACTAAGAACTATATAATAGATTTTATATGAAGAAAAAAAAAATTGAACATATGAATTTACCTCATATTTTCTCTCATAATTCCATGGATCTCACAAGGTTGATCAAATAGTCTCTAATACCAGATAATGGGGAAATCAAAGTTAAATAGAGATTTGAACACAGAAGTAACAACAAAAAATCAATAATATTATTATGCACACACTATTATTTCATATGGATGATTAAAATTATATAAGAAAGCTATTTCCTAAAATTGTGGAGACACATCTCCACCAATATCTCCTCAAATCTATATGTGTAATATTGTTATAACATACAACAATATATAACCAACTAACCAAAACACTATATATGAATATATTGTTACTCAAAATATATTTTAGTAACTCACAAACTATAAAATTATATTAACGTAATATAAATAATTATGTTATTTAAAATTAATAATATGAACACACATCAACATAAATAAGATCATGGTTAGAAGTAAAATTTTGTATGAAACTTGACACATACAAGTAACCCTGCAATAGTCACTTGTGAGACTATGTGAGAATGCTTATATATGGGTATTGATGGGTTTGGAACCTCTAAACATTAATAGGATCTCAAGTATCATTAGAAACATGGTAAAATCATTTAGAGACCTGAGTTTAGTAAGGGAGGGCCTCGAATATAGTTGAAATACATAGACAATCATAGCTCTTTATTATTGTCACCTACAGTTAATTGGAAAGAAGATTTAAATAGTAATATTGATGGAATAAAGAGTTTCAAGGTTGTGATAAGATCCTCAAGATGACCATAGTGAGACTGAGTCACTAAAAGAGATTGAATATTTGTTATAAGACCCTCCATTGACACTCATAGTTAGAGTTGGAAAATATACATAATGGGATAGCTTACCTTAATCTCTCTAAAAAGTGGATTCTACCTTACAAAATCTCATCTCATGGTGGAGTGTCTTGAGGTCTAGATATACTTAATAGTTTCTGTCTTATAACCCAAGCCTAGATACAACATCTTGATGCATGAATGGGTTACTAAGTCAAAAGAGGCTAATGGTTGGATGGATTTCAATGTATTCATATTTCAACTATTAATAATTGGTGAAATATATAGTGTTATAAATCCCAAATGAACATATAGATTATAGTTTCACATGATGCATTGATGGTGATAGCATGTTGCATGGTTCTAAGGCATGAGATAGGTTAATTAAAGGGTAAATATGGCCAAATAACTTAAAGGAAATCAAAGGAGTTGAGGTATAATGATTTGACATAGATGAGAACCTATAGTAATCCTTTATATTCCTTAATGAGACACCTATAGCCTAACTATAGACTAGTTCTATAAAATGAGATATGTGGGTTTGGAAAGTTGGAAAAGGGATAGGATGGATAGCCATGTTGAATACAATATCATAGTGATATATCACATCCTCTAGTGACTCTTAGGAAATGAAGACAAACAAGGTTGTTGGAATTATATTTACTAATATTTGGGGGATCATTTACCTTAAAATAATCCTTAAATTTCACTTAACATCCATGAGGAATTAAATCACATACATACATTAACCAACACATACACATGCATCTATGAAATCAAACAACATAATAACATAGGATAAATGTGGGAAACCATCTTAGGGGATAAAAACCATTGATTAAAATATTATAATATATTCCTATAATAAATTAATCAAACTTTTAGTGAGGTACAAACCCCATAAGGAGAACCAACCCCTCACTAGTCAAGCACCAACTCAACTATCCTTTAGGAAGAACCAACTTGAAAGGAGGAATCAACCCATTTTTTTAACTCAAAAACAAATCAGATAATTTTAATATATGATCACCCTTAGATAAATATTTCTCACTCAATTTAATATGACCACCTTATTTTTCTCTTCTCTCTCTTCTATCTCTCTTAAATAGGTTATTAGGCCTGCTCACTCAACTATACCTTTCCTTGGAATAATTAGGTCATATGACCTTCATAATAACATATATAAACATATTTATATATTAATTTAATATTTTACACACCTATTTTATTATCTTAAATTCATTTACCTATCTTCCAAAACTCTATATCATTAACTTATACCCTCAATATTCTAACTAGTTAAATTAGGCCTATTAGACCTTCTCTTTATACTTGACTCTTTCTCTTATCCATATTGGTAATATAATAAAATATCCATACATTTATAACCTTTATAATATATTAAAAAATATTTTTCACAAGTGAAACAACCACTACATAGGTCGGTCATTACCCTTAAGGGTCAAAACCACCATTAGGCCTAATAGAGACCTAATGCAAGTAGCCTTATCTAAGCACACATTTCACTTAAGCATCCTTGGAAAAAATTGAGCACATAAAAATAAATTAAAAATTTAATACATGATTAAAATATAACCATGCTAAGATCACCTTAGGTTACCAGAAACATTTAACTCAATTCACTCCTTGAACCACATAATTAGGTCTACTCATAATTAGACCTTTTCACTACTAGAAAGTCTATCTTAAAAATATGATGCATACAATAAAATCTTACAATAAAAAAAATAAAAAATAAAAATAAAATTAATATATAATCCATGATCTTATTTTCAACATAATTTTAATTATAATTCACCAAACATGTAAAAATACCTAAAATTGATCAACTTCATATGCTCACTTAGAACTACACACATGCCTTAAGAACCCAATCAAAAGCCTTTGAATTTTCAGACATTCATGGGAGTTTATAATGAATAAAAATGTCTTAAATTAACCTATTATAATTATATAACAACTTAAATATCATTTTATTCTTCAAATATATGCAATAGTATCTAGGAATAACATTCTCACTTACACACGAAAACTACCTGAAGCTCCAAAAACATAGTCATGAAGATCAATATTTAAAACACCTTTGTGAATAGTTTTATGAAATTAAAATGGGTTTTAATTATCATTAATAATCCTTATAAAATATTATAATTTGTTTATTACATTGTTTAATATTAATATTGGTCTTATAGACCATTCTCATGTCTTCACCCTACACAAACTTCACTATGTTAGACAAGTCAATTTGAGAACAACTTTTTTATTGTATATGAGAGTCATGAAAACTTATATTAAAATGGGATATTAGGTATATGTATTTAAAAATTCCCCCATTTATTTGGATTCATCCTTAATCCTCTATAACCAATCCCTAATCTCTTTCTCATTACTACCTAGTTTTCTTAATGTCTTCCTCATTAGGCCTATTTAGTGATAAGTTAACGTACATGATTGGTTTAGCATATTTAAGGTCTTTAAAATTATCATAAACCTACATGGTCAAAAAATATATGTCTCACACATCATATTCCATCCATTTTCTTGCTTTGACGTAGTCAACCCTACCTATTACATCATAAATATGAGAAATAAGGGTTTCTTGTAGCTTCTACTCACTCTTCTAACAAATAAAAACCACCTAGAGAAACCTAGGAAATTCATTTACATGTTACAAACATAAAATTATGTCAAAAAAATCATTATAATACATAATAAACAAGATCTTTCCTATGAGATCATTATCAGGGTTTTAGGAGGATTTGATTGGTTTCCTTTCTTAGTAATCACTCAGAAAGGATTGCCCATTAAATCCAAAAATCATGAAAATAAATTTAATCTAGGAACATTCACCAACTTCCATTAACTACTTAGTATCTCATGCAAATTTCATACATGCCAATGGGAATAAAAAAATCTTTCTAAGGTCTACAACACCCCATTATATGCACATAGAGGATTTCAAAACCAATTTTCATGCTTTGTCCTTTAGGATATGACCTAAAACTTGGTAAAAATAATTTAAACAACATATAATACCTATTTAAATTATATCAATAGGTTTGAAACCTTTGGAAATAAACTTGAACCCTCCTAGTTCTCTTTACTCATTAGGTCTTAAACTACCAGTCATACTTAGACCTTGATCACACATTGAAACCTATTATAATATTATTAATACCTCATTATCATGTAAAATTAAATCATATAATTATCAAATACTTCCAACATTATTCACACTTATCTTATAATTCTCACCTTATCATGCTACCAAGCCTGTGCCTACTCACTAACTCTCTTTATGCAAGGACTAAGCTTCAAACTTGAATTTGGAACTCATCTAGAGGATTATTTTCCTCTTAATTATTTTTACATAGATTTATACACTATTTAATGACTATATTTACATAATTCACCAAGATTTACTATGATTCATGCATGCTTATTCTCTCATGGCTAGACTAGGCTTCTCAAGACACATAGTACTCAATGTTTTGGACTCAAACAAGCTAGCTCTTAATGATGTTACCCAAAAAAATTATTCAAACATTATTATTTCAATAAAAGGATAATATTAATATTTTTTATTATATTTTCACATCACAACATTGTGTTAAGACCTCATATAGAACTCAAAGACTGTTAAACCATGTTGCTTACCTTGTATGCTCCTCAAAACTAGTTCTCAAAATATGATTCCATTGTATATTGAACTTGGCTTTGATATGTCATAAACCTCAAAATAATTACTATTTTTCCTTGAAATTATCTCTCAATACAGATACCAAATGTTTCCTTCAAATTTTCTCTTATCATAAGACTTATTTATCACATACCATCTCACCATGCATGGCCTCAATTCTAACAATGTGTAGACACCGAAATCGTGTCGACTCCCCTGGTCATTCCCCGTCTTATTCTTCTTCGCTTATTTAACCCTTGTCGATCACTTGTTCCACCAACCTTGACCCTGGCAGCATGTAAAAATGAGCACAGAGCTAAAGCTAGACTCTATCCCCATTATGCATCTGCCGACGACGGTCTTTACCCGGCCGATGTCACCGACGTCGGTCACCTATCGGCTGACATCGGTAATCTTGCCGACGTCGGTCACCTTCCCCTTATCCGTTATCAGTTACCATTCAGTTTCCCAAAACGGTTGATGAACCGTCTCTGGAACCGTCCCCGTCCCCCGCCTTCATCAACCTCCGCCAACCATTCGAGACCGGATCCCCGAACGCTATTCGAAACACTACGACATCAACACTCTCAGCATCAATCAATCTGCATTCAATCCAACTCCAACTATGGCTTTCATCACGTCATCTGGCAGGTAAGTATTATTCCATTTATTTTATTTCTTTCTTAGTTATTATTTATCAGTTCTGTCATCCCGATTCTTCAAACCCCCAGACCCTGTCCAAACCTCGTCCCTGTCCTTATCAGACCCTGTCCTGACTCTGTCTAAACCTCGTCCCTGTCCTTATCAGACCCTGTCCTGACTTTGTCTAAACCTCGTCCCTGACCTTATCAGACCTCGTCCCTGTCCTTATCAGACCTTGTCCCGAACCTGTTCAAACCTTTTCCCAGAACCTGCCCCTACCGACGATGGCACCTTAATCGACGTCGGCACCTTCCCTAATCGACGCCGGCACCACAGAGACCGACGCCAGTAACTGTGCAGAACAGTGCTGCATATCAGGTACACACTTTATTTTCTATCATTTATTTCTGTCATTATTATCTACTTTCATCCAATATTCTACTTTTTTATCAGTGGGTTGATATCCTTCTAGGGAGTCTTCGTACTTCCGGGATCGGGCGTTCGCCTGACAGCCCACCCTATCTTTGACTAACGTTTTTCCATGTTTTAGCCTTTTCTTCGCAGGTGTCATTCCTCCACAGAAAAAGAGGAGAATCTTTCAACGTCTGATTTCGGTACGCACGACTTTATCAGGTACTTCTAGCCTTGACCATTTCCTTAGTTTCTTATTTCTTCTTTGAATGTAGAAAGCAATTTTGCATAGAAACATTCTGGCACACCCGGTGGGACCCTAGGTCCTCCTTGGGTTCTTTATTTCTTTCGTTCATTTAGGTGTATTAGGTTTCTTCCTTTTCGCCTCCTTTCGTCTCTTCTTAAATGACATCATAAGCAGAACTAAAACGAACATTTCTTTCTTTCTTGCACTTCTAGACTAGTTAAAACTCATACTCTTCGACTCTTTCTCCATTCGTCTTCATACGAACAAACATTTCGACTTGGACATTAAAACACTTTGCATTCATTTCTATTTGCCTGCATCTTTTAGACCACACATAGTAATTAAAACCGCATATTGAATTAATCTAGATCACTTGATGTTACACGACCAAACCACCTGCACAAAACAAACATAAAACTTACTTGAGACAAGGCCCGACTGGGATTTCATCCCCCAGCAGATACCTTACCCGTCCCGGTGACCCTACTTGGATTTCATCACCAAGGGGGAAGCCCACTCCGTTCTCTGGCGGAGTCTAAACTCTAGGCGAGGTATATCTTGGCTAAGCGAAACCAGCTAACCACTGGAATCGTGAAGTGAGGGGAGCTTGCTCCTTAGCACCAGGCCGCGTACCAGACCCTAACATAGACTTCTTGAGCACCATAACAAAACCCGAAACCATCTTTAGACTGCTTCTTCTAGGACCTGACTCACAAAACCAACCTTCCACTACACACATTCTAAGGCATAAGCCACTATAATCCTAATAATTTACTTCTAGGGTTTTAGGATCTGCTTGTGTCTTCATCTTTTTAGTTCGTATCTACTTGTTTGAGCTTGTGAGGATGCTCTTTCTTGCCTTGAATGGTTCTGACACATAGTCAAACCAAGGCTCTTCTTGACCACGCTAGCCATCAATCGCTTTCGCCTACCCCATCTATAAACAATCATATAATGGAGTTCTACTCGAAGACCGAAAGAATTCCTACTAGACTATCTCCAACCCAGACACCTATCATCCCAGAAGGGGACCAAGATTTTGCAAGATTCTTGGACCTCAATACCGCAGCCCTCCAAAACTATCTCGCGAGAAAACCAATATGGGACCTTTCGGACGATGTGGCGATGATATCAACACCGTTCGCCACCCAACCTTTTACGACTCAACCTTTTGCCTCAACCATTAACCTGACCATGGCCTATATGCAAAGTTCGGCCTCCTCGTCTATTTTTAGACCAACCTCCATCGGGGTTTCGTTACCCCCTCAACCACCTGTAATTCAACCAAGTTCTACATTATACCAGAACTTGATTGTCTCGACCCCACACACTCTTGTGCCTATATATGCAGGAGTGCCTACCTCGCCCTTTGTCAATGCTGTCACACAACCTCCTTTGGCGGTATCTAGTCAGCTTATGCCTTCTACCTTCATAACGCAACCACCCTTAACCTCTACTTCTGCCCCTGCGACTAGTCATCCGTACGTTGCGCCCTTACTGGTATAACCGACTACGTCGCACGCCTCTTCCAGCCTCTTTCAAGCGCCTCACAATCTAGGAGGTGCTCCACCCAGCAATCCGTCAGTAGATATTATCAAGATGCTGATGGATAAAATGTCCAACCTAGAGACCTCCATTACCGGCTCACGCAACACTCTCTCGTACGAACAAATCTGTAACGAGCCCATCCATCCTTCTGTCCCTATCCGACCATACCCCAACCACTGGGAGCTTCCTAAATTTACTCACTTTCAGAGTAAGGAAGACCCACAACAACATCTAAAGGCATTCAGACATGCCTGTTACCTTATCGCCCACGACGATGCGTTGCTTCTACGGACGTTTCCTATGTCGCTTTCTGGCCCTGCCCTTGACTGGTATAGTTCTCTTACCAGACATTCTATCTTTTCATTCATCCAACTCACCCAACTATTCATCAACCATTTTTCAATCAATATCACTAAACAAGTTTCGATCACAGACCTTTACTCTATCAGGCAATTTGACGACGAATCCATAGTCAATTTTGTCGCCCGTTGGAGAAGCTTGATTAATCAGCTCTCCTTCTCCTTGCCTCAACCCGAGCTCATTGAGCTCTTTTCCCGAGCATGTGTCAGTCACATCTCGTCCACCTTGTGGATTCAGACATTCCACACTTTCGACGAGGCCTTCACCATGGCCCGAAAGCTTGAACTCTGTGCCATTGAAGAAGATAAGGTCAAATTGTGTAACACTAACACAAGAACCAATGACCATTCTTATTCCAGACCTTCTTCTACCCACTCTCAATCTAAGGAGTTGGCAAACACTGTCATCTTTAGACCATCATCTTCAACAATGACCAACCGCCCAACATCTTCAACATTAGACTACATCAATAAACATTTTCAACGTCAATCCATACAGCGTCAATTCACTCCAATTGGAGAGTCATATGCCTCTGTCTTGGATAAACTCATCAAGCAGGGAGTCCTCAATCTCCCTCCAATCTGACCACATCAATTCGACCCCTCAACACCTATCCCTGCATGGTACAGGGAGAACCACTTTTGCAACTATCACCGTGTCAAAGGCCATGACACGGATCACTGTCAAACTTTCCAAAACATCATCCAGGACATGCTAGACAAGGGGAATCTTATTTTAGATAACCCGAATGCGCCGCCCAACCAAAACCTTGACATTTTCAAGCAACCCTTTTCTAATCACCCGCCTACTCAAGACAACGTCCAAACCATAACCAATGACCCTCAAGACCATGATATACACACAGTCGACACTATCTTTTCTCTTATCTCTGACCAACCTTTTTCACAGGTGGAAGACCTTTCTTCCCCTATACCTCCTCCACATGGTGAAGAACTTTCTTCTCCCACTTGTCCTCCAGTGACTTCTCCCATATTGGAGGACGCTTTGACCACATCAACACCAGCTACCTCGCCTTCATCCTTATTATTATCCATAGACGATCATACCTTTTCGACTCCTCAACCACACACAAAAGCCATGACTACTCCAGAGCTCTTTCCACTTAAAGAGCCCACACCTTTAATCCCTTCTCCATTGAGAGAAAAACCGTCCACATCTAAGTCCAAACCCGCGCAGGCATCCATCATGCCCAAAGAGATTAAACCTCTTGGTGTTCGCCCCACATCTAATCTCGCCTCGCACAAAGGTGGCCCTCAACCCAAACCAAAGAAGGCTACTAAACCACACCGGAGGCCTCCTCCCCTATTTTCGTCATTACCTTCAATCTTGGGTCCACATCCGTTTACTTTACTCGGAGTGCTTCTCACTCCCATACTTCACAGAGGTAAGTCACCTCCATTATTCTATCAACCCGTCAGACTTATATCTCCTTCAAACCATCGACCAACGCCTCTTACACCTCCCAAACCAATGTCACCAACCCTCTCTGCAATAAAACATCCTGACCCGTTAGCAGGTTCATATGCCTTGCTCTTACGGCACTTGTTGCAGTCCTCTCGTCTCTATCTCCCACCGCTTAGACCATATCACTCTCTCAGACCAAAACCACCATGGTTCGATGACACTCACATTTGTGCATATCATCGCACGCTTGGGCACGATACGGAGCATTGTCATGCCCTCAAGGTCGTCGTTCACCAATGTCTGGGGAATGACACCTCTCTTCTCGACCACGTCATTAACAAACCTTCAACACCACCCCACTCATCAACTCTCGGATCAAGGCCATCTTGGTTCGACAACTCTAAATTCTATCATTATCATCACACTCTGGGACATGACACCGAGCGTTGTTGCGCTCTTAAAGCTATCATTCGTCACCACCAGAAAAAGGATACCCTTCTCACCAAGGATCCTCTTGACCACCCCTTTGACAAATTATCAACACCAACCCATACCTCTCCAACCTCGTCATCTAAATCAGGATCTCCACGTCAGACTAGGGTCCCTCCGCTGCCTTTAACCCCTTTATTTAACATCAACACAGTCCATCTGACCACTAAACCTCAAACGACCTTAACCAATCTGTCAAACATTCTCCCTAGCCGCTGGGGGAATTCAACCTTTATCCAAACCTCAACCAATTTTTCAACACAGTCTCGACCACATATCAATCACTCTTTCAACTTAACCTCAACCAGACTAGCAACCAAACATTTAACCCGACCTCAACCAAACATTCGACCCAACCAATCAACCCTCGACCAACCATTGACCAATTATCAAATGACCAAATCTCAACCAAACATTCGACCCAACCTTTTTATCAAAACATTCAACCTTTTTCAATCAATCAAAAACCATATCAACCAACTTCACATTCACTCATCAATCAACACCTGACCAATCTGGAAAGAGGCAAATGGGGCAAGTTTGCTCCTAATTGACTCGGACCTTATCACGCACAAGTATACACCAGGGACTTATCAGACCCTGAGCCTCTTAATGCGTTGCATCTGCGACCGTTCTACTGCTAGTCGAGTATTCGTCCACTTGACACTTAACTTGAGCTCGTCCCTTGAGCAATCCCCGTCCTCTTCATCCTACTTCCTTTCAACCCTATTCCTCTTAACAATTCCTATAACCCTTTTATACTGTATGGATGCTTTGTCCTAATAAAAGGGAGCCCTTGACCTTCTACAGACTTGTCCATGACTCACACTTCTATTAAAACAAATCAAGATGTCAAAACATATCCATGGTCACTATATCCATATCAAAATCAAACAAACAGACTGCTCCCTCGAAGGACAGCTGTACTATCATTGCTGTATTACTAGACTGATCCCTTGAAGGACAGCTAGGCCAACTTTTCAAACATTATATTAAACAAAAATCTAGACCACTCCCTCGAAGGATGGCTATGACTAATCTGGCAATAAATAACAACTTTTTTAGAAGCTTCCCGCATTGATCAGCTTCACAAACTGACCACCAAGCAAATGACATCTCTATGCAGGCTTCCCGCATTGATCAGTCTGCCTTCAAAAAAAAAAAAAAATGAGTCACGGACTTGGCTTGTAGTTGTCTCAGGGTCTCCTATAAAAAGGGGCAAAGTTATCTTTGCTCTTAAAATGGGTTACCCTCTTTCCTCCTCCTCTCACCTGCTCAAGGGACTTCGAGCTCACTTTAATGTCTAAGTGATTCGATTACCGCTCTAACATAACTATGGTCAACGACGTCACGCATGAATGGGGCTCTTGGTTCTCATAACCCCTATCTATGCTTTCTTTTTGGTCCTTGTCAATGGATGAGCGATTCGCCTTCCATCTTCTTCTGCACTTTGGTCACATTCACCCTCATCACTTGTCAATCAACTTCGCTCAACTCTCTTTTCAGACCATCAACATGACCTACCCTGTTCACCCTAGTTTCTATGGCCACCAATACACATGGAAACTATCGACCCGCCACAATTTATGTTAAGCATAAACCAATACTTGCTGACGCATAAATAGACCTCAATTCATTTTTAGCATACATCCATCACGCATATGGAATATTGCTAGGGATGAAAAACCCCTCAACCAATGTTGCAGAATACACCATTTGGAAAAGGCTGCAACATCTTTTTTTTCCCTCATCGTTTCATCATAACCATGACCAATCTATAAACTATTTTAACCACCTGTCTACCACTCCGACCCTTTGTCTGAACTACATTGGTCTGAGGCCTTATCACCAGGGCTATGTAGGCAGCACTCAGATGACACGACCGTCTTCTGGGGTTAGCTCAACCATTCTCATTTGTTCGTTTCTCTGATGGACAAACCTTCTTGCCTTCTTTTAACCATAACCTTGCCCTTCACCATGACCAATCATTCTCTTTGACCCTTCCTCCTTTCTAGGGAGAACTACATCGGCCTGAGGCCCTATCACCAGGGCTATGTAGGAAGCACTCAGTTGACATGGGGTCTTCTGGGGTTAGCTCGGCCGCATCCTTTCATCCTTTCGTCCATTCATCCATCCATCGACCACCAACCATTGGAGATCATGCCTATCTCCTCCAACCTCGACCACTTCTAAGACGTTGTTGCCTTGGTTGTTTTTGCATGTATGCTACCTCATGACTGGTTAGCAGAATTGTGCGCAGACCTTTTTGGACCCTCACAAGTATAGGATCGCACACCGGTTGATCCGCCCTACTTGTGACTTTTTTGCATTTCTAGGAGCACTTCCTGAGCCCGGGATACCTGGAACGCGATGACCCATTTGGAGCTTCAGCTTAGATTGAGTGACTCGATCAGCAGACGACTAAATGCTGGGGCCCGGTTACTTCAATTTTGGCACTCCTCGACCCTTGACCTGCGACACTCTGGCCTGACCATCTCATGCAGTGGTATGCGCGCAATCACGACCTTTGCAGCGTTCACCCTCACCCCTTTTTCATCCGCTCTTTATCAAATCAGCACCCGATTCCCGGTTCCCTTCCCTCGACTCCTGCTTTGAGGGGGAATACCTTATTCATACTCGGGGCATTCCGCTTCCTATTTTTGTCTTGTAGTTCATTCGAACAACCAACAAGATGAAATCAACCTTATCCCTCACCTGGGGCACTCACTCCTATTTTTGTCTTGCAGTTCCTCCAGAACAACCAACAAGACAAAAAGGGGCAAATGTAGACACCGAAATCATGTCGACTCCCCTGGTCATTCCCCATCTTATTCTTCTTCGCTTATTTAACCCTTGTCGATCACTTGTTCCACCAACCTTGACCCTGGTAGCATGTAAAAATGAGCACAGAGCTAAAGCTAGACTCTATCCCCATTATGCATCTATCGACGACGGTCTTTACCTGGCCGATGTCGCCGACGTCGGTCACCTATCGGCCGACGTCGGCAATCTTGCCGACGTCGATCACCTTTCCCTTATCCGTTATCAGTTACCATTCGGTTTCCCAAAATGGTTGATGAACCATCTCTGGAACCGTCCCCATCCCCCTCCTTCATCAACCTCTGCCAACCATTCGAGACCGGATCCCCGAACGCTATTCGAAACACTACGACATCAACACTCTCGGCATCAATCAATCTGCATTCAATCCGACTCCAACTATGGCTTTCATCGCGTCATCTGGCAGGTAAGTATTATTCCATTTATTTTATTTCTTTCTTAGTTATTATTTATCAGTTCTGTCATCCCGATTCTTCAAACCCCCAGACCCTGTCCAAACCTCATCCCTGTCCTTATCAGACCCTGTCCCGACTCTGTCTAAACCTCGTCCCTGTCCTTATCAGACCCTGTCCCAACTCTATCTAAACCTCATCCCTGACCTTATCAGACCTCGTCCCTGTCCTTATCAGACCTTGTCCCAAACCTGTTCAGACCTTTTCCCAGAACCTGCCCCTACCGACGACGGCACCTTAACCGACGTCGGCACCTTCCCTAACCGACGCTGGCACCACAGAGACTGACGCCGGTGACTATGCAGAACAGTGCTGCATATCAGGTATGCACTTTATTTTTTGTCATTTATTTCTATCATTATTATCTACTTTCGTCCAATATTCTACTTTTTTATTAGTGGATTGATATCCTTCTAGGGAGTCTTCATACTTCCGGGATCGGGCATTCGCCTGACAGCCCACCCTATCTTTGACTAACATTTTTCCATGTTTTAGCCTTTTCTTCGCAGGTGTCATTCCTCCACAGCAAAAGAGGAGAATCTTTCAACGTCTGATTTTGGTGCGCACGACTTTATCAGGTACTTCTAGCCTTGACCATTTCCTTAGTTTCTTATTTCTTCTTTGAATGTAGAAAGCAATTTTGCATAGAAACACAATGACATTAAGGAAATATATCTTGAATTTGACATAAATTATAACAAAAATGGATCAAAATAAACAATAATAACATACCTAAATAATATCTCCCTTTGTCATTGATGGAAAACATTTACACAAAATTAATCATTCAAAACTCCCGAAGCTGAATCTTCTTCAAAGTAACCTTTCTCCCTAAATGGAACTTTCTACCCATTTGAAATTAATGATAAAGGGTAATTTTATTTGAAATTATCTAATATTTTGATCTAAAACAACACACCTACTCTTTGATCATGATGTAATTCCCTTGTCTCCATGAGAAATTCAAACATTATCAAGACTGTGACTTGGTTTGATCAAGTCATTATACAAACTCTTTGTGACCTATCTCTTTTGATCACACCTACAATATAATATTGAATTATCCTTGAATTTTAATGTCAAAAAAGAACACAAAAACTCCCCCTATGAGCAATAATCCTTCATGTTTCTTGTTTACTATTTGAGTGCCTCTATGATGCCTAATGGAATCACCTTTGCTATAGGAAACTAAAACAACATAAACGTAGGATATTTTAATATCTCCATATCCTTACTATACTGAAATTACTTCATGATCCTATTTGGATTGAAAATTAATTTTAGCTTGACCTTTTCAATATTCATTTGACCAATATTCTAGTTTCGTCTATTGGTTTTGACTCCATAAAAATTTGAGCTGATAGATAAAATTCTTGGCACTCCTTTTCATCTTGACTATTCCCAACCATGGTAAATAGTCAATTTGAACTTAATAAATGGTGATCAAACTTAGCTACCCTAGTTTTTCACTCATTATCTTGTCTTCTTTCTT
Organism: Torreya grandis; assembly: GCA_037957365.1. Lineage (NCBI taxonomy): Eukaryota > Viridiplantae > Streptophyta > Pinopsida > Cupressales > Taxaceae > Torreya > Torreya grandis. Next base: position 3,493,920 of record JARHVA010001295.1, on the reverse strand, counting down.
ATACTCTAAGGGCCTTAACTTTTTTGTTTTGTCTTGAGAATCCATGATTATAGTACTTTATAATATGACTAACCATATGACAATTGAAACACATTATTCATATTGATGGAAACACACCATGACCCATACCTATTCACTAATGACTGTCATCATATTTACATGTATATTAATTCTTGGATGGCCTTCTAAATGCCTTTCTCTATGACCAAATTGATTACATGAATAAAAATAGCCATCAAAAGGTTTAACATACCTTATAGTGTTAGGCTTCCTGATAGTATTATCTTTCATTTTTTTAGCATCCACATTCTTTGATTGATCATTCATCTTCTTGATCAGACTAGTTTTCTTCTTTTGGTCTTCATTGAAACCAAGCCCTGTTTTGTCATTAACAGTCTTTGGAATACTTAGAATGTTATCTACATCATTAATACTCTTATCAAACCTAAAAAGGGACTTGACCTTGATAAATTATTTATTTAATTCATATTTCAAGGAATCTACTTTAGTTACATACCTTACACATTCTTATTCTTTAGACTTTAGGCTTACAATCATAATCTCAAGTTGAGTCTCCACCTATTTGAATATTTCTTCTTATTCTTTGGAGTTGTTGCTTAGTATAAATTCAAAAAAGTTGATTTTCCCTTCATATTATTTGATAAGAAACCTAATCACACTATTATTATTATTTACCATCTTCAATTCTTTTATACTATCCATCAAATTAGCCTCAAATTCCACCTCATCTCCTTCATCTTAATCACTGACAACACATCCAATCGATATAAACTCTTCTTAATTTGAGAAGCTTAATTATTCAACCATGAGGAGAACATTGAAATCAGGACCATAACCTTCATGGTCACTCTTATAATCACTTCTCTCACTCTCATCAAATGAGACACAATCTTCCTTGGTGTAAAGGATTCTTTTGTTCTTGAAATTTTTTTTGTTATCATCATACCTTTTAAAGCTTTTCTTGATCTTATTAGACCTATATGACTTTCTATCATCATCATTACTTTCATCATGATCCTCATCATCCTTTTAATTATTATCATGAGGGCACTTACTAGTAAAGTGTCCAATCTCTCCACAATTAAAGCATTTAAAGGGTAGTTTACCCTTGTATTTACCTAAGCCTATCTTCAACATTCTTGTAAACATATTTATCAAATCATCATAATAAATATTAGATTCATAATTATATTTGACTTTATTACCTTGTTTATTCTTCTACTTTGGATTCTTTTCTAGCTTTAATGAAACTTATTTGTTCATAGGTCTTCTTCCACTTGTCCTCATCTCATAGGCTATTAGGGTGTCATGAAGTCCATCCATATCTAGCTTGTCCAGATCTTAAATCTCTTTAATAGAAGATACCTTAGAATCAAGATTGGGAGTTAGAGATATTAAAAACTTTTGGAAAATAGTAGACTCTTTCAATTCTTCACTCAAGACTCTTATGATGTTCACCACTTCATCAACCCTCAACAAGTAGGCTACAATGGTCTCATCTTCATTTATCCTTAAGCTTTCAAATTATTTTTTATGGGTTTAAAACTTATCCAAATTAACCTTGGAGTCTCCCTCATGAATATTATTAAAGTTTTATAACATTTATTTATGAAACATATAGTACATCACATCCACAATTTATACCTTTGGTAGGCCACACATAAAACCATTCACTGCTTTCAAATTATTATCACTAGCCTTCTTACCTATTACATCTATATAAGGAATAGGGGTATAGTATATCCATCTAATTCTAATTTACAAAAATAATTATCTTGATAAATAAAATATGTGATCATCCTAACACTCAAAAAATCATAATTGAATCCTTAAACAATGGAGCCTTTCTTATAAAAGAACCACCTTATGCTTGACTAACCATCTTTACTTGCTTAGGATATGCTTTAGAATATTATGCCTCCTTAAAATGACCTTATTTAATAAAAAATGTTGGAATTATATATAATAATAGGGGGGTGTGTGAATTAGTTTCCTTAAAATAGTCCTTAAATTTCACATAATATCCATGAAGCATTCAATCACATACATACATTAAACAATGCATACACAAGCATATATGAAAGCAAAAAACATAAGAACATATGATATATGTGGGATTCCCTCTTGAGGGATTAAAAAAATTTATCAAAATATTTTAATATATTATTATAATAAATGAATCAAACTTTTAGTGAGGCACCAACCCTACAAGGAGCACCAACCCCTCACTAGTCAAGCACCAACTCAACTAGTCCTTTAGCAAGCACTAATTTGTAACAAGGCGCTAACCCTCTGAGGTAAATCAGCACAAAATTAGATAAATTTAATATATTATCACCTAATACACATTTTTATCACTCAAATAAACATGACCACCTTCTTTTTCTCTTCTCACTCTTCTATCTCTCTTAAATAGCCTATTAGGCCTTCTCACTCAACGAGCCCTTTCCTTGGTAGAAATAAGTCATATGACCTTTATCACCACATATATAAACATATTAATAAATTATTATAATTTTTATAACACCTATTTTATTATCATAAATACCTTTACCTATCTTCTAAAACTCTATATAATTTGCTTATACCCTTAATATTCTAACTAGTTAAATTAGGCCTATTAGACCTTCCCTTTATACTTGATTGTTGCTCTTACCCATATTGGTCATAAAAGAGCATATAAATACTTGGATAAATTTTTTAATATATTAGAAAACATTCTTCACAAGTTAAACAACCACTACATAGCTTTATAATTACCTTTAAGAGCTAAAACCAACATTAGGCTTAATAGAGATCTAATGCAATTAGGCCTTCTCTAAGCACATGTTTCACTTAGGCCTCTTTGTAACACCTTTATCCTCAAAAAATTAATTAAATAATTCATAAAAACTTAAAATATACCCATTATAATCTCAACTTATTTACCCAACACCATTTAGTTCATTTCATTTATTGAACCACATAATTAGGTATACTCGCAATTAGGTTTTCACTGCCATAAAGTATATCTTCAAAATCTGATGCATACACTCAAATTTTACACATAAAACAAAAATAAAATAACATGGATAGAAATAAAATAAAATTATGTTGAAATAATTTTCATTATAATTCAATAAATAAGTTAAAAGACTTGAAACTGATCACCTTCATATGCTCACTCAGAACTACACATAGGCCTTAAAAACCCAATCAAAAGCCTTTGAATCTTAACACCTTCATGGGAGTTTATCATGAATAAAAATGTTTTAAAATTAACCTATTAGAATTATATAAAAAATTAAATATCATTTTATTATTCAAATCTATGAAAAAAGACTCAGGAATAATATAGTCACTTACAAACAAAATTTGCCTAAACCTTCAAAATCATAGTCATGAAGATCAAGATTTAAAACAAATATGTGAAAATTTTTATGAAATTATAATGGGTTTTAATTATCCTTAAAAATACTTATAACATCTTTTAATTTATTTATTACAATTTTCAATATCAATAGTGGTCTTACAGACCAATCTCATGTCTTCACCCTACACATACTTCACTATGTTAGATAGGTCACTTTGAGACCAGCTTTTTGATTATTTATGAGCATCATAAAAACATATAATCAAAGTGGACATGAGTTATATGTCTATAAAAATTACCCCATGAATTTTTATCCATTCCTAATCCTTTATAACTAATCCCTACTCTCTTTCTCACCACTACTTAGTTTTCTCACTCTTTTCCTCAATAGGCCTATTTAGCAATAGGTCAACTTACATGACTAGTTTATAATATTTAACATCTAAAACCTAGTTATAAAATTACATGGGAAAAAATATATATCTCACACATCATTTTACATCCATTTTCATGCTTTGGCATGGTCAACCATGAGTGCTACATCAAAAATATGAGAAACAAGGGTTTTCCTATAGCTTCTACTCACTTTTCTAACAAATAAAAACTACCTGGAGAAACCTAGAAGAGTCCTTTACATTTTATAAAAATCAAACCAGGTCAACAAAACCATTCTGATCCATAACTAACAAGATCTTCCTATCAGGTCATTATGAGGGTTTTAGGAGGTTTTTGATTAGTTTCCCTTCTTAGAAATCATTTATAAAGTATTAACCCTCAACTCTAAAAATAATGATAGGAAATTCAATATATAAACCTTACCAAACTTATATGAGCTAATAAAAACATAATGCAAAGGTTTCACATGCCAATAAACATAATAAAATATTTTTTAGGTCTATAATAACCCATTTTATGCACATAGAGGATCTCAACACTGATTTTCATGATTAATAATTCAAGATATGATCTAAAAAAATTTAAACACACTTAAAAAAACCTCCCATACCTATTCCAATTATATCAATAACTATGGCACCTTAGGAAATGAATTTGACCCCTCATTAGGCCGCACTAGGTCTCTTTTCTCATTAGGTCTTGAACTGCCATTCATATTTAGAACTTGATCACCCCTAACCTATTTTAATATTATTATAACCTTATTATCATGTAAAATGAACTCATAACATTCTATAATACTAATAAAATTCTTCACTCAACTCTTAAACTATTCACCTTAACATGTTACTAAGTTTGTGCCTACTTAATAGGTCTCTTCATGCAAGGACTAAGCTTTTTAACTTGTACTTGGAACTTATATTAATGATTATTTATCTATTACTAATTTTTAAATATATTTATACACTCTCTTGTTCCTATACTAACACAATTCACCAAGATTTAATATGCTTCATGCATACTCGTTCTCTTAGGGTTAGACTAGGCTTCTCAAGACACCTAATACTCAAAGTTTTGGACTCAAACAAGATAAATCTTAATGATGTCATGTAATAAAATTATTAAAATAAATTTTAAATAGAGATTTAAAATATTGTTTTGAGTTCTTATCTTCTTTTCAAAGTGTGTAAAGTAGTGAATAGTGTAATGACAAGTGTTAACTATCTATCCTTTTGTTCTCTTTACTCTTTCATGTTTGGTGCAAGTTGTTATCCCTCTAACATGTCACATGAAGTGTAGCTAGTTTATTTTCATATCTATAAGTTTAAGGAGTATAATTAGTATCTATAATTTGACTTGTTGTTCACTCACCTTGAGAAGTGTAATGTATATCACTTCCATGTTTGAAACACTTAAGCTAGATCAACCTAGGATGTTGGGACTAGTATTATTAGTCATCTTTAATAGTTAAAATGTATGGTAGTCTAGTGAAGATAAATTTATTTTATCACCTCATTATCATAGGTTATTTTTATGTTCCTTTTATCCCTTTTCATCTAAGAAATAAATTAGTGTAGGTGATAATCTATCAAACACTAATCTAGGGAGCTAGCCCTTAAACCTAGAGGTTTATCTCTACTATAGACAACCCTTAGGCCTAGAGGAAATCCAACATTTAACTAAATCTATAGAAGTATTTAACAACCTCTTTAGGGTTTAATATTGATTTATAATAGTTTTGGCATTCTCGATGGGACCATTATCTGAAGTACATGTTGTCAAGGTGAATGTTGGTCTTGATAACATCATAGTTGTATTCATGTGTTATATTAAAAATTTGGTAACTCCACTAAATGTAATATATTTTTTTAAACCAAGTTTTATCATTCCTTTTGTTCATACTTCATAGTCCTTATTAGGTCAAATACTAGTAGAGGTAAAAATACTATACACCCACTCCTTCAACTTGAACTTCCTCTTAATGTTTAACATCCTTATCTTATCTTGAAATTTAAATAAAAAGAAGAATTTTTAAGCCAATAAGATCAAGAGAGTGAGGAGGAACTTGAGGACAACATTTTTAGGCAACATGCTTTCCTAAAATTTAACATTGAAAATCCTATACATGTAAATTAACATGATTATATCCCTCCCAATGCCACCAAGAGTGTTCCAACTTTCAATGGGGAAGGTCCTATCACCCCAAGTGAGAATATTAGGGACATTTATAACATCTAAAAATTCCATAATGTCAATAAAGTTAACATTGTAGTCAATTTGCTTACCATGTCTCTTAAATTAAAATCCCTTAATTAGAATATGACATTTTTGGGAGGATGTATCACCACTTGGGATGATTTTTGGGAGTTATTGACCCAAATATTTGAAGATAAAAGTGATCACATATCACTCATTCATAAATTTAATGTGACTCAAAGAGGTCCTAGGGAGACTATGTGTGACTTCAATGAGAGGTTTCAAAGAATATGGTATAGGATACCACTTCCCATGAGTCCCCGTTCAATTTTTGTCTTCCCAACATACCTATAGATATTGGGATTGATATAAATATCATTTTATATTCCATGGGTGGTTACAATTTGCTTAAATCATTGACATAGATATTTGAGCTGAGAATGGTCTAATATAAACTAGTAAACTCCCTCCAAAAATATCAAATCCTATTCTTACCAACATATTTGTTGTTCCTCCAAGTATTACTCAAATCACAAGTGAAAAAAACAAGATTAAATATTCCACAAATAATTTATAAGATACCATTTATTGGGAGGCAATATCTAAAGCCATATACGCTTGAGTTAGGCAAGTAAATCTTCAATATGGAGTTAACAAAACCCCCTATTCCTATCCTAAAAAATCAAGTAGGTTCCCACTTTATAAATATGTTATAGGAATGGGACAAGGATAAACTAAATTCAATAGGTCATCCAATGCATATAATCCAACTTTACTTCCAACACAAGAGCCATGGTTCTAGTCTATATTAAATTGGTTCAAGGAGAGGAGTGGAAGCCTCAAGGAAAGTATATGGATACCAACTAATGTGGAGGAAAATATTTGGTATCTCAAGGAGGACCTACTCCTCAATGAATAGTAGAATATTATAACTTATTTTAAGCATAAACAAATGAAGGATGACAGCCCTAAGGAGTCAGATTGACAAAATTTCAAGTGGAAGACACATTTATCCTAAATGAAGGAACCTTAATTATAGACAATATAATATCAAAGAAGAAATCTTAGGGAGAATTTCATGGTGTTGACACAAGTCCAAGAAACCATTTTACAAGGTAGAAAGGTGTGAATACAAGTGTGGTAGTCCTTATAAATTTTTCACCTCTTCAAAATTATAATGTGGGAAGGGTGTCTTAAAGTGGTCCATTGCCTCAATATCAAGGCACTTAATTTCCTTAAAGGTTGCAATAAAAAGTAAATGTTCCTTATTTATATATCATTTATTCTTTGAAGAGTACTAAAACATATATATATCTTTGGGAAGTACTCCACATGCCCGATCAAAAGTAACTTCTTCAAGAACAACTATCCCAAGTCCACAACAATCCTCAACCATCAATACATAGTGGTGTATCCATCACTAATGATTCTACCCATATTGTGTAACTCTCTACCAAATATTAAAATTCCCCACCCTTATAATTCACTCTCATTATGAGAGATAAGCTTGTTCATAATTGTATTGTGGATAGTAGGGTAAGTACCTTAGTTATGCCCAAACTTGTGGAAAATAATTTGGGCATGAAATATGAGCCATACATCAAGGGAGTGTTACATATTTATGGGACACTAGTTAAGTTAGTTGGGATCACCAAAGGTTTGAAATTTTCCATACATGATTGTCTAAGTTATTGAATCCTTCAAGATATAATGGTGGTTAATATGCTTACTCACTTTTCTATTTTCCTATCAAGGGAATTCACCACCAATATAAGAGTCTATCTCTTAGATTATTGGTCCTTCTTGTCCTTTAAAACAAGGTATGGAGTAAATGTGACTATTATAACATATCCATTGAGTAATTTTCACATTGATCCATATGTAGAAGCAAGTTCTAATCTTAATTTCACCATCAATGATCAAGAAGAATATGTTATGGATAATGGAGCATCCTCCAAAATTGAGGGTATCTCTAATCACTTCCTAGATGAGCATGGTGCTAACACTTATGGACATGAACCATATAATTTCATTGAAGAAACAAAAATTTGAACATACATCATCCATAAGGAAGGTGATGAATATTCTAAGGTAAGCGTTGATAATTTTTTTCAACAAGCTCTTAAGGGTAATTACCTTATTCATATGCATGATGATAATGGTTTTCAAAATATGGTAGATTATGATAATGAAGAATATAGTGCCATTATACCTACCCAAGATGGAGGAGTCCATGAAAGTGACATTCATGAAGAGGAAGATGATCTATAGTAGTATTTCCATGCCATAGTTCAATATTTAAATAACTAAGAAAGTTAACTCCCATTCTTAAGAAACATGATCTGATAGTGAGGTTTTTGATGAATCTTATAAACATAAAGGAGAGTGTCCTATTGTGCATGATAATGAATTTCAAACCACTGTGAATAGGGTTATAATCATGAAGGAGTCCAATGAATCTAAGGAAGAAATGTGTGTGGTTAAATAATAGTCAAAACCTCAGTCTAAAGTTGAACCACTTTCAGACATGTTTGGATCATAAAGAAGACAAGCTTAATGGTTCTAGACATCAAGTGCATCATGTTATAAAAAAGGGGGAAGTTGAGAAAACTTTGATGACTCCAAAGATTTAGTTTTAGAGGTGTCAATTGAATATGATAAAATTCAATCTAGATGCAAAGTCGAGAAAACTTTAAAGAGAGTGAATGGAGTCTTCATGAGAACTCTAAATGAGAAAATTGATAAAAAAGGATCCAAAGATGGAAAGTCATCTAATTATCTCCATAATAAATTTTTCATTGATAAGTATGCCTCATATGATTGGTTATTTTCATGGAGTAGCAGTGATGCAATAAGCATTATCTTTGACCATTGTTGAAGCAATAATGAATTTGTTCTTCACCTCAAGTGTTTAAGTTCCTTTAAATATTAGTATAGGTGTGCTATTCTTTAGTTAGTGTGTGTATTTTCCATAAGTGTTCATGAGAACACAAGTGTGTTTTCTTTGGTGTGTTATCTTATGTGTTTGTTTTTTATTATTTTATGTTGTTTTATGTCCTTTCAAAGGTATTTCAGTGTCAAGTATAGTGTAAAGGTGACTCCATATCCTATTGGAGAGTTTTTGATGGTGTAATGGATGTATCCAAGTGATTTGATGAATTTTATTGATATTTTAAATGACAATGAAAAAGTGTGAAATTTGCTTGTCCTAGTATACTTGAAGTTCACTTTTTTGATCTTCTATTTTGGTATGGTTAGAAATGATAAGGGATGAATATTAAGTATTGAGAATATGAAATAGGTCCCATAAAAGAATTTATATGATTTTAGTGCTTGTTTACATGGGTGTATTTCATATATTTGATGATTATTTTCATCTAGACATTTTGGGTTTAGTGGTATAAAATATGAGTAAGCAATTTGTTGGCATCATAATTATTGTGTGTGGATGAGTCAAGGTGAATTGGTCATATAGCTATAATCAAACTAGTCCCTATTTTATATGATATAAATTTTACGTCATGTGACTAATCATGACAAGATATATGCAAGTGAAAAGTTATGATCTCAAGCATTTTGATAGTGTTTTCCCATACTTAGCTAAATTTGAATGTGGCAAGAAAATTTGAGTAGGCAGTTTGATGTAGTATTATTAATCACATGTGTAAGTTTCAAAATGATTTTATCATATTTATTTTTTTAGTTTTTTCCTATATATTATGAAATAAGATTTAGGTCATGTGATTAACTGAATTAAAATATATGCATCTACAAAGTTGGCCTTCCAGATAATTCTTGACATAGTTGGGTCTACGGTAAAAAAATTTGAGTGAGAATATTAATGAAATTATATATCACATGAATGAGGGTTTTAGTATTATATTGATATATATTTATATTATCCTATGTAAGGATATCATATGTTCCAAGTTTTAGATCATGGGTCTAAGTGCAACAAAAGTTATTAAAGTCCAAAGTTGGCTTTCGAGGTAGATTGTAATGGTTCCCATATTCATTTTTGCATATGTTAAAGTTTAGGACCAAATTGATATTTAATATTTTCTAGGATTTTGTACTGATTGATATCAAAGGTGTGTGTTGATTCAAAGAGGTCAAAATAATTAGAAGGCATGTGAAGGTACCAAGTGTCATGATCATGGGGGTAGTAAGCAAAATCGAATGGTGAGCACTATAAGATAAAGACCAAACTAATCCATAAAGATTAATGGTATGTATGTGGTCAAGATTTTAATATTACATGAGATGAGGTCAACTATTTTAAGTTTAACATTTGGCAATGGCACGCTATGAGTTAAAGATCAAATAATAGAGATGGTGTGTAACTGATCTAAGAAATGAAGGACATGAGATGATAGCATGGAGTTTGAGGTTTAACTATGACCATTTTAATTCAAATATTTGATTTTAAAAAAGGAAAGACAAATGCCCTATATTTTATCTATAAATTTTGATCTAAGATGATTTCAAAAGTGCTATTAAAATCAAAGATGTAGAGGACTCAGTGATGCATTTGGAAATATAAATTTTAAGATCTAAAAGTGATTCAAAGATATTGAGGTTCAAATTTTATTGTGTGTTCATGCATGTTCCAAAATTAACCTAATAAGGGTATTTGAGCTATGCTTATTGCTATCTTGATATTTAAAGGTGAACTAGCTATTGTAGTATGTTGTAAACTCCATGAGTACCATATGTATGTATTATTAAGGCTTGACCAATCATATAGAGTATGAATAAATGGTTATATGTTGACTATGTTTTCATTCATAACAACTATGTGTATAGAGAAGTGTTTAAGCTAATTAGGAGTTAGCATAAGAGAGATATGATGGATGTTATTACTTAAAAGGGACCTATAAGTATTGTGAAATGGGTTTATAAGTTGGAAAGTGTTCATATGTTCCTATTTTTATTAGATAAGTGTCAAAGAAGTGAATGGGTCATCCTAGGACCTAAAAGGTGACTTAGGCTTATTCAAAAGAGAATTGTGCTTAAGTGTGAACCATGTAGGATCACATAAGTGTGAAGGCATGTGGTGTGGATGGCAAGGAAAGATTGTGGACATGATAATTCATTATTTATCTATAAATTTTGAAACCAAATGTGATGGTTTCTTGAGTTGAATAAGACTTTTGAGAGGATTATATATGTTTATGTGAGTGAAGTGAGTATTGAAGTGAAGGATAGAGAAGTGTAGTGTGCCCATTGGATGGGTTGATGAGTAGAGAAGATTGAGGATTATGTATATGACATGTAGGTCATATTTATGATATCATAATAGTTCTCTTACATATTTAGGATGATCAAATTGTAGAGTGCTCCAATAGGTGGCTTTAGATCCATTGAGAGTGTGTGTGAAGAAGTAAAGGGGGTTGTGCTATCAAAGGTCCATCATCAAGTGTTGAAGACATTATTTCAAATTTGTAAATGTTCATAGGAGGTTAAAAATATTTGATCTTACTTAGGGGAAGTTTCTCCTTGTGAAATAGGTGTTTCACTAAATTCCTTTGGTCAAAAGGACTTGACCAAAAGGTGTTTAGAAACACTTTTTCATCTTAGGATTAGTTTTTATTTATGAGATTGATGTTTCAATAAATCTTGGTTAGAAGGACTTGATTAGTCTCTTGTTTGTAATCTATTATAGGATAAGTAGTTCATGTGTTACATGCTTAAGAGTGGGTTTTTTCCCCCATGAGGATTTCCCATAGGAACTATGTGTTGTGTATTTGATCTTGTATATGAATTGAATGAATGAGATCTATTGTTAATTTTTCTTGATCAAGTTGATATATTATAATTATTTAATAGTTTTAAAGGATTTTAATTGAAATTTAAATATCTAAGTTCAATGATTCAACCCCCTACCTAAATGATTTTACCTTTAATAATTGGTATGAGATGGTTCCTTTGGTAAAAGATTCATAGCTTGAAGGTGATCCAAGGTATAATATGGGTAGTCATCAATGAGGTTTTTATATTAAGCAAGTACCAATTTTCCATTTATCAAATTATGCTTTTTAGAGTGTAAGGATGAGGACATATATTATTTCCCTAGGGTTTAATGTATGTCAATCTATTGTGGAGGGTTATGGTGTTCTTACTACTCCTCCATCTAGTGCTATAGATAAGAAGCTATTTTAAAATAATTCTAAGATAATGAATGCCATCACTTTTGGTCTTACATAGATTGAATTCACTAAGGTAATCCATTGTAAATCTGCTAAAGAGATATGGGATAAAATGTAGATCATTTAGAAAGGAGATTAAAATGTCAAGCTTATTAAGTTTTAGACTCATAAAAGGATATTTGAAAGTCTCAAGATGAAGGAAGCATATTTTGTGGCATCCTTTCTGTATAAAGTTGATGAGATTATGAAAATCATTAGATGTCTTGGAGAGAACCTTGAAGAGGATATTGTAGTTCAAAAAGTATTAAGGTCTCTATCCCTCAAGTTTTTCCAAAAAGTATATTATATATAATAAAGTCATAAAATTACTTAGTTGAAGATGGATCAATTGCATGGCACCCTTACTGCCTATGAGATGCGAGTAAATGATGATATACCACCAAATAATAAATCAACATTCAAGATAGAAATGAAGCCAAAGAAGAAATTCCAAGGTAAGAAACCCAAGGAGGATGAAATTTTTGATATTGATGAGGATGAACTAATTGCTTTATTAATAAGTAAATTAAAAATAGGTTCAAGAAAGTATAAGGGTAAATTACCCTTCAATTGATTCAATTGTGGAGAGGTAGGACATTTTGCTAATAAGTGCCCTCATAACTATAATAAGAATGATGATGAAGAGAATGATGAAGATAAGAATACATATAGGTCTAATAAGAGGAAGAAAGGATTCAAAAAGTATGACAACAAGAATATGTTATTCAAGAACAAGAAGAGTCTCTACACTAATAAAGACTAAATCTCATCATATGAGAGTAAAAATAGTGACTTAGAGTGTGATCATGAACATGATGGTCTTATTGAATATGAATCCCTCTTCATGGATGAGGAAGGAAGTTACTCACATCTAAAATAGTCTACTTAGATTTATTCAGATGATGATGAAGATGAGGTAGACTATGATATTGCATTGACAAATGCTTTTGAATAACTGGAGATTGAGAAGAATTATAACAAGAAGATGAAGTCTCAACTCAAATAATATGAAGAGGAATTAAGTGTTTATGATGCAAGAATGAATGAAGACACCAAGGAATAGGAAAATATAGACAAACATCTCATATATCAATTGGAAATCTTATCTACAATACTAAAAGTTAAAGAAGATGAATTTTTAAGGTATGTAATTGAAAATGAGTCACTGAAATTGGACTTAGAGAAGACATCTAGTAAGGTGAAGTCATTTGTGATATTTAAAAATATCTCAAGTGATCTAAACAATATTCTAAATGAAAAAAAGCATAAAAGTGATATAGCTAGTATTGGACACAAATAAAAACTAGAGAATGCAACTCAAGACAAGATGAAGACTATTGTGAATAAGGACAATAATAATTTGAAGACAAATCATCAGACAATAAATGTAGGTACTAGGAGAATGAAGACAAATCATATCAAACTACCAAATGTCATGATGTATGCAATTTTAAATGGTTATGATTACACATGTAATCAATTTGGTCATAGGGATAGAGAATGCAAGAAACCTATTAGAAAAAATAATATGCTTGGAAATATGATGGGGGTCATTAGTCAAAAGGTGTGAGTATCTATCTTAATGAGGAATAATTTACTAATCATTATCCAAATAAGGAAAGGTAAGGTAATTATTCTTCAAAAGGAGTAGTTTATTTTAGTTGTCATGACATTAGACACATCGATAGTTTTTGTCCAAATAATGTAAGATAAGTTAATTTTGCATTAATGAATATTTTTGGTAAAACTATGAAAAAATTTGTCACATTGCTATATTCTTTAAGCAAAGGTCTACAAGTCAAAATAGGTTCAATCAAGATCCTAGAGTGCAAAGAAGAAGGAAAGTTAACTCATGGAAGCCAAAGGTGATAAGTATGAATCATAATGAGTCTACAAGTCCAAGTAATCTATTTGATATGGTGCAAAATTCTTCAAAAGTTGAAAAGTGCCAATGGCTCTCATTATCTACTCATGTTGAGAATGAAGAGACCAAACTCAGAGAGAAGACAAAGGTACTGGTTAATGGTATTTTTGAGGTATGTATGGATCCAAGTGAACATCTTGCTATTGTTGAGAAAGATTCATGCAAATAACATTAGTTATCAGTGTCTAGTGATGAGGTTTTGAACTAAAAGGAATATTATTTAGATGAAAATGTATGTCTTGAATATTTGTTGTCTCCCTGTATTATCAATCCAATATTAGAAGAGAAGGAGAATGTTTTAGTGGTTGAAAATGTTACTTCTCTTAAATTAAGAAGAAGAAGAAATACATGTATCAAATAACTGAGGAGAAGGAGTATGAGGATTTATGGGTAACTCCTACTTTCACACTATTATAGGACATTATGAAGTAGGGTGTCTCTATCCATGCTTCTTAAGAGACTCATTTTAGTGGAGAAGTAAGTGTTACTATGTATACAATGTCTACAGTGTCAAAATGGGTGTTTCCAAGTGGACTAATGAGATTGATGCAATTTCAAGAAGACTTTGATACTAAAAAAGGTTTGTGTACTTCTTTATGATGGGTTACAGGTAGTTTAATGTCTTGCTAATCATGCTTCTGTGAATTGAATATTTTTTTAGTAGTTTTAGTTTTCTCAGTTTTGGCTTAAGGGCAATTAGGCCTAAAATGGGTTATAGGATGTATGGGTTACCAGAGGTATGAAATATCAAATCTTTATATAGAAATGTGTGATGGCTATCTCCATGTGTGCAAGAAGTTTTAGAGATGGGTGTTGACCAAAAGGAGGTTTGTTGACTCCATTTGTTATGAGATTCTAGGGTTTTGAGTATGTTAGAAATTTGGTTTTCCTTATGATTTGAATTTGAAGGATTCTTAATATCTTTAATGGGCCAAATGGGTTGTCAAATCAATCTTCATATATATATATGAATGTGTATGCTTTCAATTTACTCATGTTTGTGTCAAGATGGAGGCTTAATTGGCTAGTAGGTTTGTGAAGAAAGTATGTTGGAAAAAATGAGCTAGGTGATGGTATTTGGCATGATTGAGATGGAATATTAGAGTGTCATAGATATGATGTTTTAGTTATTTAAGTTGTGTCTACTAAAATTTGTGTAATCTACATGTTTCGGTTATAGTTATAAGGAAACTATAGAGACCTAGTGAGAAGAAGATTGTCTTTTTTTTAGTTTCTCTAAAATATCAAGGCATGAGTGTTTCAAGTAGAGTTATCAGATTGTTTTAGTTCATGTTTTCTATTTGGTGAGTGGTATGAATTTATCTTGGTTGTCTTTGAGGTGGTTTGAGAGAGAAGGGTAGTAAGCCTTTATGGTGGTTTTTCATTGTGTGTGGAGATCTAAAGATGCTCAGGAGGTGAAATTGATAAAAAAAATATTAAGGGGATTCCATGTTAGTTGTTTCTTGGTGATTTACATCATATTTTATTATTTTATGTGTTATTTCTTCACTTATTTTAGTTTTTGGTTGAAAAGAGTGTTGGTATGAAGCATGAGGAAGTTGTCAAGGCAAAAAGAGGCAGGTTGAACATAAGGTGGAGTTTTTACTATATTTATAAGATGGTATTATACTACTGATAGTATTTTTTAGTCCTTAAGATTATTTTTTGCCCACTTTATCATTGTGTCAAAGGGGGAAAAAGTTCCTATTGTGAGAGTGATTGAAGAGAGAGAAGGAAGGCCAGTTGTATGATGTGTGTTGACATCAATGACAAAGGGAAAAATATTGGAGAGTTTTAAATGATGTCATGGTGATTTAATTTAGGTGTCCAAGTGAGTGGATGAAGTGTCTTGATAGTATAAATGACACTGACAAAGTATGCAATGTGTTTATCCTAGTATGCTTGAAGTTGGTTTTGCTGATCTTATATTTTGGCATGGTTAGAAATGATTAGGGATGAATCTAAAGTATTGAGCATGTGAAAGAGGTAATATAAGAATTTTTATATGATTTTATTTCTTGTGTACATGAATTAATTTCATCTGGTTGATCATTTTTTCATCTAGACATTTTGTGTCTACTGGTAGAAAATCTAAGTACGTAGTTTGTTGATGTCAAGTTTCTACATGTGGATCAATCAAGGGGAGTTGGTCATATGGTTGTGATATAATTAGTACCTAGTTTCTATGTGCTGAATTTTGATAGTGTTTTCCCATACTTAGGCAAATTTGTATGTGGTAAGAAAAGCTAAGTAGGCATTTTAGTGTAGTCATATTTGACATCTATATAAGTTTAAAAATGATTTGATCATATGGGTTTGTTGAGTTTTGTTCTTTCTTGATATGTTATAAATTTTAGATTATGTAATGAAGCACATCAAAATATATGCATGTGCAAAGCTAGCCTTCTAGATAGTTCTTGACATAGTTGGCTCTGGGGTATAAAAATAAGAGTGAATAGATAAATGGTGTTATATCTCACCCACAAAAGGGTTATAGGAGTAGTTTGATATATGTTTGGATTATCCTATGTGAATATTTCATAATGTCCATGTTTTAGGTCATGTATCTTAGTGCATCAAAAGTTATTAAAGTCTGAAGTTGGCCTTCTAGGAAGATTACAATGGTTCCCATACTTAGTTATTTTTTCATAAGATAAAGTTTAGGACAAAAATCAGATCCAATGTTTTATACTAATCAAGATAAATAGTGATAATTAAGTCAAAGAGGTCAAATTACTCATAAGGCATGTGAAGGTGCCAATTGTCATGATTGTGGGGGTTTTGAGCAAGATCAAATGGTGAGTGATATAAGATAAAGACCAAACTAATCCACATAGATAGACGGTGTGTATGTGGTCAAGATTATAAAATTTCAAGAGATGAGGTTAATTATTCTAAGTTTAACATTTAGTAGTGGTTAACTATGATTTAAAGTTCAAATAATATCAATGGTGTGTAATTTATCTAAGTAGCGAAGGACATGCGATGATAGCATGGTGTTCAAGGTTTAATTGTGAATGTTTTAATTCAAATATTTGAATTTAACAAAATAAAGATCAATTATATATATTTTGTCCATAACTTTTTATCTAGGACAAATTCAAAGGTGCTATAAAAATAAAATTTGTAGAGGACTTCAAGCTCCATATATAAATATAAATTTAAAGATTTGAAAGTGTTTACAGTCAAATATATTGAGGTTTAAAGTTGACTGTGTGTTCATGTATGTTTGAAAAGTAACCCAAGAAGGGTATTTAAGCTATGCTTGTTATTATTTAAATGTTTAAAGATTAACTATATTTTGGAGTATGTTATAATTTCTATGAGGACAATCCATTTTCATTATTAAGGTTTGACCAATTATATGTAGTATGAACAAAGGGTTATAAATTGAATGTGTTTTCACTCATAATGAATGTGTGTACAAAGAAGTGTTTGATCTAATTATGAGTTATCAAAAGAGTGTTATTATGGATTTTGGAACTTAAAGGGGACCTATAGATCTTGTGGTATGGGTCCATATGTTGGAAAGTGTTCATGTGTTCTTAGTTTATTAAGAGAAGTGTCAAAGAGGTGAATGGGTCATCATATGACTTAAAAGGTGATTTAGGCTTATTTGAAAGAGAATTATGCTTAAGTGTGACCCATGTAATATGAATTAAATGTGAAGTCATGTGTTGTGGTTTATAAGGAAATATTGTGGACATGATAATTCATAAATTCTATATAAATAGTCATACCAAATGTGACAGTTTATATACTTTAATAAGATATTTTAGAGGATTGTATATATTTGTGTGAGTGTAGTGAGGATTGAAGTGAAGGAAAGAGAAGTGTTGTGTGCCCATTGGATGGGTGGATGAGAAGAGTAGATTGACGATTATGTGTATGACCTATAGGTCATATTTATAATATCAAAATAGTGATCTTGTAGATTGATGGTGAATGAAGTGTAGAGTGATCCAAAAGGTGGCTTTGGACGCATTGAGAGAGCGTGTGAAGGGCATTATGTTATCATAGGTCCATCATTAGGTGTTGAAAAGATCAGTTTAAAAGTGGAAATGTTCATAAGAGGTTATAAGTATTTTATCTTTCTTAGGGGTAGTTTATCATTGTGAAATAGGTTTTTCACTAAAGGCCTTTGGTCAAAAAGACTTGAACAAGGTTTCTCTTTCAAAGCACTTGACCAAAAGGTGGTTAGAAGGACTTGATCATCTTAGGGGTAGGTGTTCCTTATGAAATTGATGTTTCACTAAATCTTGGTCAAGAACACTTCATCAATCTATTTTATGTAATCTCTTATAGGACAAGTAGTTTTTTAATTACAAGCTTGAGAGTGGGTTTTATTCCCCATGAGATTTTCCCATAGGAACTATGTGTTGTGTTTTTGATCTTATGTATGTATTGAATGAATGATATCCCTTATTAATTTTTCTTGATAAAGTTTATGTATGTTGATTATTTAATATCTTCAAAGGATTGGAATTGAAATTAAAATATTTGGACTCATTGATTCACCTTGTTGTTAGTGATTGTACCTCTAACATAACCCAATGGATAGGAGAAGGCAATTGGTTTGTAGAATAGCAGGATTGTTATCCCTAATAAATCACAAAAATGTTGACTAATTTAACCCCTAAGTCAAATTAGGTCAACCCATGGCATATTAAAATTTTTAATAGGGTTTCATAGGTTGAAACGTGGTCCTATAGTCATTAATGAAGTCAAACAATATGTTTTATCATTGTCATTTTTGTCTAAGTTGGTCCTACAGTCATTAATGAAAGACAAAGGTGTCAATAATAAATGTAACATCCAAAATGTCAAGAATGGTTAGAGAAACTATTATGAAACTAACAAATTATAGGTTCAACATCCATCCATAAAGATCAACTAAAAATAGGTAGTTTTAGGTAGTTGTATGGCCTAAATGACACACTTGACACATGGGAAGACTTTATAAAAGTCTCTTGAGATCCCTAAAAATCACTTCCTATATTATTTTTTTCTAATAGGCCCACAAAAATGGCAAAAACTAACCTCTTTCTCTCAACACTCTCTTGGAGAAGTCAAAGAGGTCAACTGATTTCCACTTGGTATGGATAGGACGAGAAGAATTCAATTGAGTGAACTTGGTGGGTGATAATAGAATCTATGGAATTCCTTTCCATGGTAATATTTTATATTTTTATAGTTTTTTCTTTATGAACCATCACTAATAATTTTAGTGACTCTAAATTGACCACACATCCCCAATGGCTTCAATTTTCTTCTTTGTTTGTATTAATATGAGCTAACTAGGTGGTGTATGTGATCTTGAAGAGTATAAGCATCCTTAACAAGTAGTTTTAAGTCTATTTTGAATGTGTGAATGTGAATTGGTAAGAAATATCACCCTCATTATATTATAAGTGTGCACTACTGGTCTACAAGATAATGTTTGATTAGTTATAGAGTCCAAATTCCTATGAATGTCTTTAAGTCAATGTAATGAATTGGTGTCCAACCCCTTAGATCATGGTGATAAATTATCCACTAAAATTTTAGTCTCAATAAGATCATTATTATAAGTGAAAATTCTATGAAAATTGACATAGTCAAGTAACCCTGCAATAATCACGTGCAAAACTATGTGGCAATGATTAAACAAAGGTATTGATGAGTTTGTAACCTCTAAACATTAATAATATCTCAAGAATAATAAGCAACATGGTAGACCATTAAGATACCCAATGTTAGAAAGGGAAGGCCTATAATATAGCTAGAATACCGACACAGTCAGATCTCCTTGTGACTATACCTATAGTCAAGTGGAAATAAGCTTTGAAAAGTCATAGTGATGGAGTAATGAGTTTTAAGGTTTTCATAATATCCTCAATATGACCATAGTGAGACTGAGTCATTAAAATATATTTAATACTAGTTGTTAGACCCTCCAATGACACTCATAGTGAGTTAGAGTTGGAAAATTTGCTTAATGGGAGAGTTTACATTAATTTATCTAAAAAGAGGAATCTACCTCCCAAAATTTCATCTCATGGTGGAGTATCTTAAGGTCTAAAAAAACTTAATAGTTTTTATCTTATATCCCAAGCCTAGTGATAAAATTTTATCACATGAAGGGGTTATAAATTCAAAAGAGACTAATGGTTAGATGGATTTCAACTCAGTCATATTTTTACTATAAATACTCAGTGAAATATACAGTGCTATAAAGCACACATGAACTTATAGCTTACAATGACACATGATGCATTTATGGTGATAGAATTATGCATGGTTCTAAGTCATGATTAGGTTAATCAAAGGGTAAATATGGAATGATTACTTAAATTAAATCAAATTATTTGAGGTATAATGATTTGGCATAGATGAACACCTACAAGAATTCTTTGTACTCCTTAATGAGACACTTACAATCTAACTACAGACTAGTTCTAGCAAATGAGAGATGTGGATTTGGAAGGTTAGAAAAGGGATATGATAAATAAACATGTTTAATAAAATATAATAGTGATATATTACATGATAATGTTATTTTTAGGCAAATAATATAGAGATGGTGGAACTCAAACCTCAACCTATAGTCAGTCAAAAACACTACATACAGTCACAATATTATGCTAACATGGAGAGTTTGAAGTGTTTAAAGACCCTAGATGTAGGATATGGATGTTAAAATTTGTAAATAAGGTAATAATGACCTAATATATCCCTATATGTTCTTCATTAATCCAAAAAAATATGGTAACTACCCTTTATTTTATCTCAGACAAAGGGCACTCCACAATCATGACCATCATGCAAGCATAGTGTGTGAATGAAGAATGGATGAATGGAATATATTTAAGTGATGGTTGAAATATTTAAAGATTTTAAATTAATATAATTTTTTTTATAGTCATTTACATTAAATGACAACACTTACAAGTGGTCAAACACAAGCACACAATCTTAGGTCTATTAGCCCAAGAACTAGGCCTAAACCCTCAGGGTGCCTTAATTATTTCACATGACCACATTATCATTAAAATACAATTTAAAACATTAAGGATATAGTTGATATTCCAAAATAACAATTTTTTGGCATATAAATAGCTCAAAATGGTCATTTTGGCCCAATCTCCTCTTAGGGGTACTCAAAATGCATTGCAAGAGCTTGAGAGACCAACTTCATGTACTCATATATGTACAAAGGATGTGCATGGTGCCTAAATAAGATATGGGTAGTTTATGGGTGTCCTTAGGTTATTCTCAATGGTATTTTTGTGGATTTTTGAAGTCTATATTTTTTGAATAATTGTTAACAAGCTAACCTTCCTAAAACCTTTTTTTGAGTCTAATGGAGAAGATATGAATATTTATTAATCTATAAGCAGATAATCATATTTGGAAGTTATTTTAACCTATTTATAACTCTCCAAATATCATTGGAATCTAATTTATCCAAGTTATCACTTATACAACATACATAATTTTAGGTTTTCTACAAGTTTTGATGTGTTTCAAAAGTACAAAAAGGGAATAATAAATGAATATCATTATAGAAGGTGTTTAGGGACTTTTAATAACTCCCTATACTCATATCTCACCTTATATAATAATTTTAACCTCTATATTAATCCATTCACTATAGGTAGGGTTGGATAGACATTGAGAAGGCAAAGTGACTACCTAAGTGCAGTGGTGAGGAGAGTGAATTTGATTCTCTTGAGGTATATTTGATAGACCAAAATAAAAATAGGTATTTTAAATTTTTATAAAACCACTAAAATTCATATTCATGAAAAATTTATGTCACTTAAGTGACAAATGTGTGAATCAGGCCTAAAGGGTTAGTGAATAGTGATTACAGATAGTTAACAACAAGTGTCCATGAGGAGTTCATTAGTTAAGGGGTACATGATGACTATAAAAACTAAGATTACACCTTATTAGGATATTTAATATGTATCAAATACTCCTAGTTTGGTTTAATATAGTTAAGTGGACTCATCATCAAATAGGGTAGTTTTAAGAAGGCTAATTTAGGTCTCTATGACAACTTTAGGAAAATGATGCAGTTTTGATGAGAACTTGTCCATGAAAACTTCATGACCTATTTTTTACTTAAATATTTTTAATTTTAATTGGTTTCTAAGTATTAAAACTTGTCCTTGTGACACTTACAATTCCATTCTTCTCTCTCCTCTCATATGCTCTATATATGTAAGCTTTTTTGGCTTTTTAATGGATCCACACCTAGTGTGGTGAAGCCTTGCTAGTTTGAATATTGTATTTTGATTTGAAATAAATATCTCCAATATAGTTTTTATTTAATATATTATTTTCTAAGTGTGTGAATTATTGAACAGTGGAATGACAAGTGATAACTATCTATCTTTGTGTTCTCTTTACTCTTTCATGTTTGGTGCAAGTAGTTCTCCCTCTCACAGGTCAAATGAATTGTAGATAGTATGTGTATATATATATATATATATATATATATATATATATATATATATATATATATATATATATATATATACATACATACATACATACATATACATACATATATATATGCATACATACATACATACATACATATATATATATATACATACATATATATATATATACACACTTATATATATGTATATATGTATATATGCATACATATATATGTAGGTATATATAAAGTGTAAGGACATGAATTAGTTTTCTTAATTTGACCTCTTGTTCACTCACCTTGATAAGTTCAATTCATATCACATCCATTTTTTAAACACTTATGTTACAATAAGATAGGATGTGGGGACTAGTCTTGTGAGTCATTTTTCATAGTGCAAGTGTATGGTAGTCTATCAAATATCAATTTGATGTATCACCTCATTATAATAGGATAATTTTGTGTTCCTTATATCCATTATCATCAAATCAAGAAATTATTGGAGGATCTAACCCTTAAACCTAGAGGTTTACCTCTGTTGCAGGAAAGCCATAAGCCTAGATTTAACCCAATGTTTCACTCAATCTAGAAAAGGATTGCATAACCTCTATAGGGTGTATGATTGCATGATAAAAGTAACCATTTTTTAATTGTTTATAATTTTACTTTTTTTAAATTTGTATGTGTCATTGTATGTTGTATGTATGAAGTGTCATTATGTGAGTCATATGTATCCATTATCTTTTGTATTTCACTTTTCAATGCTAAACATGAATCTATGAGGTGAACATGCATTATATTATATGCACAAAAATATTTATATCTCCTCATTGATTTTATAAGAGGTAGGTTGATCAAATTATATTTAATTATTTCCCTTAGTACCTCACCTAAAATTTTATTTTACCTTTGAATGTTTATTGAATCTCTAGTTGTATATGTATTTTTTTTTATTTATGATTTGGATATGTAAATTGTTTTACCACAAATAAACTAGGTGAAGACACATATACATGATTTACATTTTTGTACCCTAGAGGCCTTTGTCTTGTAAATTAATTTTCCAATGTTGTAATCTTTTCATGTAGTATTTGATTCTAATTTTGTAAACCTGTAATTACCTTGTTCATATTAATATTTTGATCCCTCAGAGCCTCACAAGTTCAAACCCTAACTATTTTTGATTGAACATGTAGGCACACACCATGTAGGGAAGATATGTGAATAGGGTAAGTATGGGAAATATTGGCATTGGTATAGGTTGCTTTATCTCATGGAGGAATGATAGCATGGACCTAGTTAGAGGGAAATTAGATATCACCCTCCTGGAGATGAGGAGAACAATATTCCATCCTCTACATAAGATATGACATTGAAACTTGAAACATTAATATTATCTTATTTTATAAATATTCTATGTGTGCATGGGTTTTCCTATGAATGGAATTCCACATAGGAGAAAGATAACATGCTTGAGATATGATATCTATTTCAACTGATATAAAACATCATCTACACATTTTT
The DNA here is from genome assembly GCA_037957365.1 of Torreya grandis. Classification (NCBI taxonomy): domain Eukaryota; kingdom Viridiplantae; phylum Streptophyta; class Pinopsida; order Cupressales; family Taxaceae; genus Torreya; species Torreya grandis. Next base: position 3,469,888 of record JARHVA010001295.1, on the reverse strand, counting down.
TTATGTTTTTTTTTAATTTCATTCTAGATTAAAGGGTACAAACATGAAAATGAAAGTATTAAACTTAATAACAAAAAGTGATCAATTTATTATGTCACTATGATATGAAATATAAATTATAAGATATATGGATCTAAAATCTGAGTATAGATAGAAATCCTAAGTTTGTTTAGGGTTAGGGTTTTTTGAATTTATTATTTCTTTACATCAATTTAATTTATATGTAAATAAATTGAATCCCTAATTGAAATTAGTATAATTAAGTAGGTTGTCAAAAAATTATAAAATTAGAAGTGTGCATCCCTAATTTATTACATACAAATTTAGATTAATGCCAAATATTATTTGAAGCAATATTCTAAGTAAGTCATGTTCACCAAATGATTTAAACTTTTAAGGTTTTACTTATGTAATTATTAAGCTAGATAAAAGGGATGAGATGTCTAAATTAGTTAAATAATATGCAATAATTAACCACTAATTTTTTTTGGATTTCAATTTGTTTTGATTTTCTAAAAATAATAATAAATATGCATAAATAGAGACTTATTTAGAAAGTGACTATCAAAGAATATCTAGTATTTTGAAAATTTGGTTCTGGATAAGTCTGAGTGTCATCAACAAGGTCCCTAGGTCTAATTACTCACTAGATAGTATCACCCCACATGGATAGTACTGCCATGTTGATGTAGTGTCCTCAAGATGGTACTGGTGTCCTTTTTTTAGGTTTTTTTATTATTTTATGGGAACACCTACACCTATGTTTTTGGGTTCTATTCTTTCACACATGAAATATGGAACTCTATATTGGGCATAGAAAATTTGATTTAGTCTGAAACCCCTAATCCTCCTTATAAGTATGACATGAGATGAAAATTTGTGTCTTTTAGTAAGATAGGCTAGACATCCTCAACACTCTTATATTAATTTATTTTCCTACATACCAATACTTAGAGGAGGGATCAAATCCAATTTAGTTTTCTAATTAGTGCTTGGTGCAAGTGCAAGTGAATTGTATAATGGGAGTGGTATTGAAATCCTTGAGTGTGCTTGAGATTCGTAATATTTAAAATATGTGATTAGGGATACTATAGATTTTAGTATATTTAATTAAGGTAGAATAGGGATCAAATACCTTAATTTTTCTCAACTTGTTTCTTATTTAGATAGGCATTTGAATTTATTTTTCATCTAGTGAATATAGGGAAAATAGTCTTATATTTATAGTTATTTTTAGTTTGTGTAGATAATTAAATGTACTTAGGTTGGCCTTAAGAGGTACACATGTTTAAAAATATATCCATTTGGGAGAGGTATGGTAAGGTACACTAGAACCAAGTAGGTGATGCTAGTGCCTTGTAGCTTTAATATCCTTGATGTGGCACTAATGTCCTACTAGTAGACTACTAGGAACACTAAGTTGGGATCTAGGAATGTTATCCTAGGATTATGTCTATGATGATAAATTATATCTATGGTATACACAATGGCTATAAAAGTTTGATAAAGGCTCTAGTATAGGTATAAGGAAAAGCTAGAAATAGGCTATCTCAATCAACACTCTTAGCATCTAAATACAATTTTTAGGTGATTACATTTCCCTTGATTTATGTAATGCACCAAAGTGAAATAATTAGTTTAAAAAGAAAAATAAGCATTCCTGGACTTACCCAGGAAGTCAATCCCATATAGCTAAGTCTGAGTATGTGAATTGAGGTTTGCGTATGTGGAAAATGATCTAGAGTAATGACCTATAATGAAACATGAAAAAATCAATCCTTCCTTAAGAGATTATAAAAATCAAAAGAATATGTTGAATAAAGTAATTCATTAAATCTAAGTAAATAAATAGGAAAGGGACAAATAAACCTCATTGGGTATAAAAATGAATAATTAAACATGGTAACAACCTATGTGTGTAGGTGTACATAGTGATTAAATAAGTTAATAGCTTGGACTAAGATGATATAATGGTCAATCCTCATAAGGGTGGCTCAATAACTCAATCCATTTTTGACTCCATCATTGCCCACATCTATTTAGTGGATCATGATCTATGAATAGCTTCAATAAGATTATAAGTGCACTTAACTTTCTCATGTGAGTGGATCAAGAACTCAAGTAGGCCATGATTCCATCATTACCCACCCGTATATAGTATATGCATTTGAAACTAAACTATGTAAAGTGATAAAATTATCTAACTAGGTATATATAACTATGTGTTTTAGCTCTGTAACCACGTAGGTACATTAAGCACCTCCGGGTCACTCATTAATGCTAACCAATTCAAATGGAGTAAGGCATGAAACTAGTGACAACCTAAAATATTATAATAAGTATATACATCATATAGAATGACATAGATTTTTCCATTCTAACTAATCAACCTATGTGTAACTAAGCATATAGAAACTATGTTTTTCACACATGCCCCCAATATTATGTATGATTATACTAATTCTAAATTAAGTATGGAATAACTAAATTTGTGTATCTAAACTAAATGTGGGACTGATCATGTGGCATATGATGCCCCTAGATCTAATGAAATAGTATGAATCTAAGGTAAAATGAGTGCATCTAAGAAAAATTAGAACATAAATATCAAACTTGGGACTATACTTGTTTTGTAATGTACCTAGTGTACTAGTCTAGCTAATCTAGGTTGCACTAAATTTAGGGATAGTGGTCAATAGTTCTATGTGGTGGATAGTGGTTCCCTATGGTACTAGTCTCCTTATTTAGGCACTAATGTCTATCTATTTTAAAATCTAGGTGATTGAACTACTTTTTAAGTCCCTATATTTTCTTATGTTTGACCTATGTTTGATTTATAAAACTAAGCCTTTTTGATGAAAATGATATATGAATATCAAAGTAAGAGCTTGACTCTATGAAAAACCTCTATGAATACCCCCTCTTTTGAGGGTATTTGTGGAACCTATGTAAGAATTATAAATAAAATAATTAGCTCTATAAAATGTGTTAGTTAGAGCATATATATGATAATGGCATGATATTCCAATACAATGTGCAAACATAACATCATAATGTAAAATAATTATAGCATAAGTAGGTAATGTATGATGTACATTATATAATAAAATTACACAAGGGTATCAAGATAGATGTAATTATTATGTATAATGATAAATATAAGTATCTACATAGGGGATGGGGCATGATTTTTGTCACAATACTCAATCAGTAAAGGTAGATGCATGAGGTCCCTCACGACATTGAAAACTAGCATGTGTAACAATCAAAGACAAGTGTGATGGTGAAGATGCATACAATTAAGTATACATAAAAAAATCATGAGGAATGCAATAGTAGGCCAAGGGGAAATAATACAAGGGACATGAAAACATGTCACTAAATCTGAGAATAAAAGACATATAAGGACATTTTCAAATGTCCACATACATGAGAAAGAAACAATTTGGATTAGAGACACATAGAAGGACATGTTCAAATGTCTACATATATAATAAAGAAAGAACACACAAGAGACATGAGCACATATCAAAGGCATACATACATAGAAGTGGCATAGATAAAAATAAAAATGACATATTTAAATTTATTAAAAATGGAAGGAATATAAGAATATAATCAAATCTAAACTATGAAATATAGAAATGAAAGTATGCATAATTATATAGTATAAATCTATTTAAATTATAACATGTACATATATTGACTCTAACTAGTGATAGTTAATAAAAATATGAGAAATGAGTAGCAATGATCCATATGAAGATATATCAATACATAAACTAGAAGGTATAGAATGTAAGGATAACCTGGTAATAAAAAGTGTGTGTAAGATTCCATCAAGGAAATGGATGTATCAAATGAATAAACCTAGATCAGTGTATATTACCCCAATGGGTAGATGATAGCAAGTCTAAATCAGTGTAATGGACTAGATTCTTCTATATAATTTACAATAACTCAATAATAACAAATGAAGCATATGTGTATGATAAAACCAACTATACTAAGGTATCTAATAATATGTAAATCTAGAAATTAGAATAAATGTAAACATAGAAATAGATACAATCTATAAATTTTGTGTTTCCTGAGTAATATTTGAATGTTTTTATATTTTGACATGTCATATTATTTTTTTATTTTCTAGACATAAGCTATGTACAAGCAAATCAAAATAGACTATGTACAAGGACTGAGAGAGAGGAGGTATGTACAAGAGTAGGAACCATATTAATTGATAAATCTCATGGGAGACTCATTATCACTATGGCCTATGTCAAGAACAAGAATGGTAATCTCTCATGCAGTGTGATTGATATGTTGTTGTTGAATGTTTTTATAGTAGGAATCTAAGTATTGGTCATCATCTAAATCATAATAACCTAGAATTCTAGAGTGAATTTCCTCATACTATGGAGTTGAAATTTCTAAATTATGATTTGGAATATTGGTTATGATTTTATCCTTTGAAACTATGCTTATTGTAGACATATAGTGTTGTTGAGTCTCTTTTGTTTGCAATCTTATTATGAGAATGCTTGCTTGTACAACATGATTTTGACTTTGTAACTTAAGTTATTCCTTTTTATTTAACATGTCCTGTTTAACTAGATTTTTTTCCTTGAGAAATTATATCTATGAGTGGTGTGTCTTAAGATGCTTAATAAATCCCAAACCTTGTTGACCAATATTTAAAACTACTAGAACATGAGAAGTGGTGCCTTGGGCCTATTTGTACAAACCTTGATGCTGATAGTCAAATGGTTTTATATATTTTTGAGTAAAATTATACCATATTGAATGTTGAGCCTCTTTTTTTAGGGGTATTTTTCTTGATTTATCTATGCTTGTTGTACAGTTTATTGATCTGATTTTGATTTTTGAA